>JAFEMH010006491.1:0-121866 GCA_022495995.1 Adenophora triphylla var. japonica
TTTTTCATAACGACTCAATGTAAAGCGAATGAAGGAATTCAATTCCAAATCACTTCAAAAACGCTACATAAAACATACCTATCTTCACTGGAAACCTGAGTTTTCATTTCCAAGTACAAGTCCAACAACTCCCTGCACAATACAAAACACATACAATAAGCTCATCTGCCATTAATAAGTAACTATTTCCCATCCAAACAAAGAAAATAGAAGAAGCTGAAACGGAAATTGAAGTACCTTGTAACGAGACATCAAATCCATTTTGCAATTCAAATGCTAACAAACTGGATTTGATCAAATTTAAAGCCGTGATCAGCATGCAGGTTCTTGCATTATTTAGTAAAAATTGTATTAAAATCAAAGCAACATCAATCTTTTGCCCTAACAATTGTGATTGATCAGATCAAATATAGGTCAATGCATTAGCTAGAAATCATAGAGTTAAAAAAAAATGATCGATGACATTGTTCGTGTAGAATATACAAACCAAAATTGAGAATAATTATAACACATGAAATCGAAGCGGTTGAAGATGAAATCAAAAGCCCAAATTAATCAAATTTGAAAAGAGAAGAAAAACTGAGCCTGAGTGAGAGAGAGATCGGAGAGAGAAAGTATCGGGTGAAAAGGGTTTGGACTTGAAAATCAATCCAATAATTTCATAATGTTCTTTTCTTTATAGAGTAGGCGTACTGGGATAATAATAGTGGGCCTTAAAGCCCATGAGGCTCAACAACTTATTTGGCAGATCCATAGTCCATGCATGACTTCCTCTCAACTCTCAACTCTCAACAATGGTTTAGGGTTCTCTCACATATTTAACTCTTCCCGGCATGCAGAATCATGCTTCAAATCGAATCGAGCCTAACCATGCTGTTTTGGCTCGATTTTTTAGACATAAGTGATTTTAACCTGGCTTGAAAAATTCAATGACTATATGGTTCACCACTGTGGTTTCGACACTCATAAATCGAACCGAATCAAATCGAACCGAACCGTTTTAAGATCGAACCGCTGCTTGAAACCGTGAAACCAAGCCATTAAACCGAAAACGTGAAAACCAAGCCATAAATCGAACCTTGAAACCGCAATCCTAATCGTCTCTTCAAAGTTATAGTTAATCTCACCATTAATTTATACTCCATCATCCCGCTTACAACTCCGCACACTTTCCTCATCGGGCCACCCATTACAAACTTCACACTTCCTAAAACGGCAAAGAACCCTTACTATTTCACCCACTAATTCTCTCTCCTAATTTACTTTTATACTGGCCAACACCAATCAAATCACTATTTCCTACCCCATCTTCTCTCCAATCTCACTTTTCATATTCACAACATTTTCTCCACTAACTTTTTCCTTAATTCGCGCCCAAAAACAAGAATCGTGGAACTTACTAATGACCGGGGGGGTATTCATTAGGTCATAAAATGGTTAACAAAAAAAAAGACACGCATTTGAAATGCCATTTGGAACGCTGTCTATCGCGGTTTGCCAGATCATGGTCAATCAAGTAAATCAAACCGTTTATTTATATCGAACCAAACCTAACCATAGCGGCTAGCTTTAGCTCGATCTCGATTTTTTGTATCGCTTAGCAATTTCAATTCTGTGTCTTCCAAATCGACAAAGCAAGAATTCGACTTTTAAATTTATCCGAAACCAGGTTCTAACGGAACCATTTCCACCCCTACTTCCTAGGTTTTCCTTTCCGCTTACTAAATTCATAGTACAAATCATAAGCAAAGAAATGTCCCCTTCAACACTATTCATGCCCTCCTCTTCACTCCACCTTCTTTTCATTTTGTACTCGTTTTTTCCCATTTTTCTCACTGAGAAACCCTAATTACTGGGGAATATAAAACATCGGACACACACACACACATACATATATATCCAAAGTTTTATGAAGGATGACCTAGTTGCAGAAACGCTAAATGTAACCTATTATCTTTACCTAAGAATTCAGAAGAAATACTATGTTTCATTTTTGTGCGTACTTTGCGAATTATTGCGTTGATATCATCGTTATATCATTAATGAAAGATAGCCGTCGAGACCACTTACGCAATAATATAAACAAAAGTGATACAAAAATATCTTGTCTACGCGTGTATACATATGTGTGTTCGTGTTAAATCTGTAAAAGAGACTAATAAAGCGCGCCTTTAATTATTTTTAGAAAAAGTGGAAAATAGCATGCACCAACTATTCCACATACTTTGATGGATAAAGTATGCAAGAAATTCTTTAGGGCATTGAAAAAGATAATCATCATCTTTAAAAGATAGGTCGCATGAAAAAGGACCACACTGTGTCCTAATCTCTATAAATCGAAAGCCCTAACAGAAATTCTTTTTTCTTATATAAAAACATAAAAACATAGAAGCAAAAAGAAAAATATTGATGTGCTGCCTAATAAGTTGGAAATATTGATGTCAATTGTGTAGCCACAAATGCCTCAATCAGTTAAGCTTTTCTCTATCAAGATATATGTGTGTTGTAAATAGGAGCACGATGTTTCCGTGTGTGATTGAATCAAACCAGTGGCGAAGCCAGGAAATTAAAGAGAAAGGGCTTGGGAAATTAGACAAAATTAACATCTAGTAATTTTTTTTAAAGAGAAGGGGATCAATTTAAAAAAAGTGTAAATTTTATTTTACAAGAAGGGGCTCAGGATTTATCAAATTTCTATTTATATCCCTACATCTAATAAAAAAAATTTACAAAATTAACGCTAGTAATTTTTTTTATGGGGTCTCAACCGACCTCCTAACGGTCATTACAGAGTAGCCTCGCCACTGAATCAAACAATGAAACAGTGACTAGCCGAGTAAAAATTTTCAAAAGACAACATAATTATTTCCACTAATAAATAGGGGCTAAAATAAAATTTAGTACATTTTTTCATAATACAAACGGAGCAAGTTTAAATAAATTGCACTAAAATTTCTAATTTTTTAAAACATTTACACTAGTGTTTTTTTTTCTTCAACTAAACGGAGTCAGTTGCCCATAATAGCCCCTCTACTCGTACTTGAAATATGCTCATTTCAAGCGACTTTTTCTTTTTCTTTTTCTTTTTTTTTTTTTTTTTTTTTTAAATATGCTCATTTCAAGCGACTTTTTAAATATATGATGTTTTGATTGGTTAGTAATATCACGACGACAATGATAACCCAGCTTGAATAACCATTTTACAGCTAAATGAGAGAAAAGGAGAAATAGAGTAGAGTGACAAAAATAGAAATTTAGCATTTTAAATAGGAGAATCTAGCCCTCCAAAAGAGGAAACTGTAATAATCTTGCATAAATCAATAGCGATTTCCAATAATTATCACCAGGCCTAACAATAATATCAAAATATTCCTTTTCCCATCAACAAAAACCAACAAAAGCCAGCAGCCATTTAAGCCAATCTCCATTTTTAAAATCTACCCCAAAGTATACCCTTTTGTATATATCCCCCATAAACTTATATAAAAACACCCTATTTCTAATCCAAGCATATATATATAGTCAACTTGACGAAATTACGAATATGTCTTGCTTGCCTATCCAGCCAAGTCATGAAGCAATTGTGCACCCATTAAGTTCCTATAAGGCAAATTCTGTCCCTGATCACCATCTAGTAGCGAGTACTGAACCGTTTGAATATCTTCCATATGATCCCTAGTGTAAAGCATAACGACCCTTGAGAGGTCGGTGGTGAGAATGCTAAGTTCATCCTCACCACCACCATGTTGTTGCAACCCTAATGTTAAGGAGCACCCCTCCACCGGCCCCACCACTCAAATGTGTGTGTGTTTTCATAGGAAACCGCACTAGCTTAGTGATGATTGTATGATGAAAAATCTAGCTCCACGGCTCCAAATGTGTCAGAAACCCTAGAAAAATTGCCTTGGTTGAATTTTGCGTGATGAGGGCTCGCTGCTGGAGGGTTTTGAGATTGTTTTTTGTGGCGGGGGCATTTTCTTGTCATTGATGATTGAAGAGAGGCATTTGGAGTCTATTCGGATTAGCTGATCAGGGGTAGGTTTGTGACTCTTGGATGATGATCAGATCTTATGATGTGATCAGGGTTTTGATTTTCTTGATGATCAATGGCTGTGAATCCATTCTGTGGGACTCTTCTATGTTGTCTTCATGATCTTTTGTTTCTTCATTGTACATTTCTTCCACCATAGGTTTCATAGCCTCACTCTTGCATTAATAAAACCAATTAGACACCTAAAAGAACAAAAAATGCATAAATAAAATAGCATAAAGAACAAGGAAACAAAAACTACAAGGCATCTACTGATGAATATGTCAAAATTGGATTTTTTTTTTTTTTTTTGGAGGGTATATAAATAATTATTTAATAAGCCTCCAGAGAAAGATGCCGACTTACCTGACTTCTGAAAGGCCTGTTTGTCGCGCTAAAATGTGTCTTATCGACATCACTTGGGTACCTGCAATGGTTCAACGCGAGTATGTATATCAGGAATTGGTTTAAATCTAAAAAAAAAAAAAGGCTATGGTTTGTAAATGTGAATAATACTTTTACTACTTGCGAGAAAGAATGGAAATTTCTGGAATAATCCAAAAAAAAAAAATGTCGATCAAAGATGTGGATGAGAGGAGAGAGAAAATTGGTCATGTATGTGTTGTAGCAACTAAGAATCAAATCCACACAAAATATAATCAGAAGGTCCCAAGAAAATCGAAAAATTATAAATAACAGTTAAACTGACTAATATACAAAAATGTATATGACAAAATATATAGCATTAGAATCTTTAAAACTGGTGGATGGAAACTCACCAAAATACAAAATTTTCTCTCCCAACCAAAACAAGTGATTGATACTCTAAATGTAAACAGAACATCAGTTGCATCAAATAAGTGTGTGTGTCAAAGGAAGATTTTCTTAAGGTTATTTGGAGAGAGAGAGAGAGAGAGAGAGAGAGAGAGAGAGAGAGAGTTAGCGGATGGAGGAAGTGTTCAAAGAGCCAAGCACGAAGAACGGAGTTTAACAGATCGTTCAGGCAAGCCCCTTTGGGAGGTTCTCCATGGATGGCTTTCCATCATGCCCATCTGTTGGAAAGCTCTTTGTTGCTCTCAAAGTTTGTTGATCAAGAAGCCTGAGCCTTGGGGTCTCTCCTCTTGGTAGTGCCAGGGGCATAAATGTCTTTTTCACCCATAGCCTTCTTTGTGGCCTTAATTTTGACCTACAATCCCATCTCTTAACACACCTAAAATGCCTTGACATTGCCTTTGAAGCTAAGGCTGAGTAAACTGTTGCAGCCCCATTGCCTGGCCACTGCTTCAAAGGACGATACTACCGCCTTCATTTGATCACAATAATGCTTGTATCTCCTATCCACCTAAGCAAGGGAAAACAAGAAAAAATAAAATCTTTTTAACAAAATATAAAATAAAATAATGATCATAAAATTCAAGAATTACAATACATAGAATTATAAAATGCAAGTAAATACCAAAATAATGAAACCATGTGGACATTAATGAAAAGGCCCCCTAGTCCCTCAATTAGCTCAAGATCAATAACTTCAACTAAAAAATAACTCTCTTCAAATTTTATTTCAAGTAATTTCACTATTTATTGGTTATATACTTATATATAGATGTTCAGTAAATAGAGAAAGTATGAACTTAAAGAGTGTAAATCATTACGGAAACTCAACTTCAGACTTGCGTCCCGATAACACAAACGAAGAAAATGAAAAATAAGGAAATTACCTCTTCAAGCATTTGAAAGAGCTTGTTCTTCCTCTTTTGCAATTCCAAAATTCAAGGGAATTTAAAGATGGTTTCTTGGAAGAAGAAGTGGCATTATTGTTGTATTATTGTCATCCTGCCATTGAGTAGTGTTCTTTGTGAAGCTTCATCTTTGGTGAATGATCAACATCAAGTTTGCTTTGTTCCAAGATTACAAAACTCATTGAGAAGTTCCTGAGCTGGAATCAGGTACTTTGAGGTCCTGATTTGTAACTGTGGACTGCTGCTCTGGTTATGATGATGATGAAATCTGGAGGATTGTTTTGGATCATTTCTTGTTGTATATTGTTAATGGATTTCCCAAAATACCCTTTGATGATGATGATCTTGATGTTGATGCCTTAGCTCAAAAGACTGTAATCCAATAGTGGAAGGATTACTTGAAGAGAGAGAAAGTGAAAGACCTTGACTAGGCCTTTCATTTGCTTCACAAGGGAAAACACACCTCAAAGATGATTCATCAAAAGGCAACCTGTTTTGATCATACGGCTGTTGTTGGTGTTGCTGATAAATTAAGTTCCGGTAGCCATCGGATCTTTCAAAGAAGACCCTTTCCAGAAAACTGATGAGTTGTTTTCTTGTTGTATGACTCTTTTGTGGTGGAAAACCCTATAAGCTCTCATATACCAGTTGTACTCAAGTTGTACATCTCCGGGTTGGAGTCAAAGGTCTGGAGTTGACTCATTACATGATGAGCTGCTGCCTGATTAGGGTTACTAGCTGATGAAACATCAGAAGAGTAGCAGTATCCTGTGGGTGAGACCACCATGTCCTCCTTATTTTTCTCTTCACCACTTGTGCCAGCCATTCATATCACAACAACAAAATATCAGATGGTCTTTCTTGAGTTCTACTTTCTTCTTGTAATCTCACTAACTTTCTTCCTTCTGCAACAAAAATTCCATCAAGATTTTGAAAACCCACAAAAACCCATTTTTCAGAAAGTTCAAAACGATTGAAAAACTGAATTTCAGCTATAAAGCTTTCACCTTTTGTGCAAAGAAAAAAAAGAAAGTAAGAGAGAGAGAGAGAGAGAGAGAGAGAAAGCAAGAAAAGAAAACAACTTTATTTGCTTTGTGTTAAGCGTTACAGATATAGAGGATATATGAACCTTTCCCGGCCGGAATTTTTGCGGTTTCTCAGGTTGGTTGCCCAGACAACCGCTGCCGCCTGGGGTGGTGTGGTGGTGGTGGGTTGAGAGGGCAAGTTATAGAGGGAAACTTTAACAAACATGTTGGGTTAAAAGCCGAACAAGACATGCCCATGGCTGTGCCATGAAAGCCAAACCTAGGAAAAGTAAGGGGTCAGATATCTCCACAGAAATAAGGAGGAAAATATCAGATATTTCTTGGGGTTGATGATGACTTCCAAGGCATGTTCATCTCTCTCTCTCTCTCTCTCTCTCTCTCTCTCTCTAAATGCTTCAACAAGTGGGTCAATGTACCATGAAATAAATACATCCAAAAGAGACTTCCTAGAAAATAAAATCATCACCTAAGTTATTTCACAGCCTCCATCCATTAATAACAAAACTCCATCAATAACAAATGATTATCTTATAATCATTCCTGTCCAATTTTTTATAATAATTACCTACAATTTTTTTGAGTAATACTCTCTCTGTCCCACGATAATCTGCAAAATATTTTTTCAACGCTTCACAATAATCCGCAAAGCTCCAAACTAAACTGACTCACTTATCTCTACTCACAATCATTACCCACTTACTCCACTTTCTCTCTCCTACCTAAGCATCTATACTCATAATATATCACCTTTTTCACTTTTCTCCTTAATTTTCATGCCAAACAAAAATATATGTATTATCATGGGAAGTAGGGAGTATAATTATAAGCCAGTAAGTTAATATCGGTTCAATTTGTTCTAGTAAAACCTCATAGTGATAGTTTTGTTAGTTACTCTCTCCCAAAATAAATACGGTAACAATTTTTTTATTTAAATTTGCTATTGATCAAAAATAAATTTATAATTTTTTTGATTATTTTTTGGGTCTGAGGGAGTATAATTAGATGATACGTCGTGTTTTAACCAACAATTTCTGACCAACCAATTTGGTTTTTAATTATGCATCTTTTTTGTTTTATTAGCATTAATTAGTTTTATTTATTAAGATCAGTATAAAGGCTGATTGTTCATGAAATTAAAGAATTACTAATACTCTATTTATCTCAATATAAAAATTCATTTTTATTTATACTAATTTGAATGCATATTTTTATTTTTAAATAAGAACAAAACTTTTTTTTAAGGAAGCAAGAATAAAATTGAACATTTATCTATTACTTCCTCCGTCCCCGTTTAATGTTTTTACTTGACTTGACAATTTGAAAAAGAAATGTCATGAAGATAAAAAGAAAGCAAGAGAGAGAAAATGAAGTATAAAAATTTTGTCGTAGAATTGACAAGATGTGCCCTTTCGTCCCTTTTAGATAATAATTCAACTAAAAACTTTAAATTTTGACGACAAACTAAAAACTAAAAAGAAAGTTACGAAAATAGTATAAAACGGGCATAGTATATACTCCTCCGTCCCATTTGAAGCTTCGCCTTTGTCTAAATCGCGTCCCGTTAAAAATTTCACCTTTCCTAAAATGAACATTTTATATTATTATTCCACCCACTAATTATCTCTACTACTTTACTTTTATACTCACAACACCAATCAACTCACTATTTTCTACCCCACTTTCTCTTCACAATCTCACTTTTTATACTCACAATATTTTCTCCACTAACTTTTCCTTAATTTTCGTGTTACCTTCGAAATAATGAAAATGATGAAGATTTAAAAGGGCTGGAGGGAGTATAATTTTTGTAATGTATACTAATCATGTAAAAGCTCCCCTACTTTGCGGATAGTCCTCTCCCCATAATACATACCAAGCCGCCACCATGACCCCGTGCCTATTTATCCATACATTAATTTAATATTACCAAATTCACATATTACTATTCCCTCCGTCTAACAATAAAGTATTGAGTTTGACTTTTACACGATGGTTATCAAAAAAAATACAAAAAAATGTTGTGATTATGAGAAGAAAAGTAAAAGAAAGAAAGTGGAGCAGGAAGTTTTCGTTTTAAAAATGATACTACCTCTGTTTCGGACTAAAAGTCCTACTTAGTGTTTGTACGCTTATTAAAAAAACACTAAGAAATGAGTGAACAATATTGGCAAGTGGGTTGAGGATATAATTGTCCAAAATACTATTTATGCATTCAAGTGATAAAAAGAGGTAGTAAATATTGATTTATTTGTAGCTTCTATGAAAAGAAGAGGGTAAATGTCCAAAACACTATTTATTATTTGTCATTTTTGTGAATGTAAGAGAACATTATCCTACATCGAAAATAAACAAGACTTGCCTTTAACATATAAGGATCTCCAGCTACCTCCTTAACACCAATTGATTTTGGGCGCAACCTCGTACTTTAAGATGGTATCAAAGTTGGCCCATTACACGCGCGCCCAACAACCCACGATAAACCCTCCGCGCCACTCACCATCCACCCACGTCTGTAAGTCTTGCAAAGCCTGCGCTACACGTGGGAGGGGCATGTAAGAGAACATTATGAGCTACTCCCCTTAACACCAACCGATTTTAAGGCTAACTCGTACTTTAAGAAAGAAGAGTGAATAAAGAAAGTAGTAACTCTTAATTACCGAAACGAATCAAAAGAAAAATAGTGACTCTCAAGTGAGACGGAAAAGTAAATGATTTGTATTGTCCATTTTAATAGTAAAACATCTAAAAGTCTTACTTTGATTAGAGGAAGTAAGTAAATTTTTAAAGAGCATGCATACAGTTTCGATGTATGTATATGTATGGTTATTTAGATAGGTACACGAATCCAAGAACTGAGAGTCAAGTCAGAGTTGGAACCAGGCTTTTTCAGAAGGGTTTTACTTCGTTATGGAGGAGGGTCTGGGTGGGGCTCCTGAGTCCTGATTTTTTTTCTGATCAACAATTGAACTCAAAGTACAGAGTCTTGCTGAGTGTGTGTACTGTGAGAGAGAGAGAGAGAGAGAGAGAGAGAGAGAGAGAGAGAGAGAGAGAGATTGGTGAGATGCCAATTGGGATTGGGTTTGGTGGCAAAAATGGGTTGCTAAAATTAGAGCCTGTGGAAGTGATGAGATGAGGTGGTCCTATTTTTCCAACTAATTCTAATTAAGACACCTTTAAAGCACCCATTTTTCTTTACTTCCCGCCTCTCTCTTAGAAACGGGACCATCCACATTATATTCTTCTTCTTTTTCTCGTTCTTTTTTCTTTCCGGTTATTATTTTATCGTTAAAAATATTATAAATAACAATTTTTAATCGCGAAAATATTTAAATTTTCATAAAATTATAATCAAATTCGAATGAGTTGATGATAATAAAAAAAATCAAAGCGTGTAAAACTTAGAAGAGTATAGATTACTAAAATTGTCCCAAAATTAATATTCTCAAAATTAGAAAGGGGTTTCAGAGTCGCCCCTTTACCAAAGTCTGTGTTCGCCCCTTAACTGCATATAGTTTTGATATGAAAGATATGCTGTCACCAAAAATATTAAAATAAAACCAAATTAACAACTCTTCTCCTATCATTGATCACATTCTCAAAAATGAAAATTATCAATACCAAACACCAATATGCACCAAGTCACGCGCAATGCACGTGAATTGAGGAGGGTCCTCCCTAAACCTAAAATGCCGATAGACCTTTAAGTTTTTGTCTTATAAAAGCAGGTGGTCCTCCTCAACCAACCTCTCTCTCACACACACACACACACTCTCTCTCTCTCTCTCTCTCCTACACATACAACAAGGATCACTAATGACCTCATCGTAAATCTTTGGAACTTTGTTCTTGTTTTTTAATTTAATTTTTTTTTGATATCCAGCATTTTTCACTTCACCTGACTACGCCCTGATCACAAATGATCGATTGAAGAAATCGCGGATACGCCTTGCGTAGTCAAGTGACAAAATGTAAAGCGGGTTGCAATGAATAAAAGAAGGATAAAAGGCAAATAATCAATCAATAACTATTTGACCCAATTCGAATCCACGAATTAGGGTTTGGCAAGATTAACACTTAAAAGATGAGAACCTCGAAGAACAGAAGGAATCCACCTTCTCGAAGGAATCCACCTTCAACAAGTCAAGAAAGACTCACAATTGCAAAGCAATCAAATAATTTATCAAAATTCAACCTTTCAAAACAAACAGATAAAGAGAGTATTTATACTCCCAACAATAACCTAAAACCCTAAGAAAAACGAAATAAACAAAGTACCCAAAATACCCCTATTTTAATTGTTCAAAACGGAAAAGAAATTAAAACTGCTGCAACTTCCGTCACGCGCGGCCGCCCATCATCCCCGCGCGCCGCCCACTGCATGCACACTTTTCCTTCGAGTAGCTTCCCACCGCGCGGCCGCCCATCCTCCCTCGCGCCGACGCCCACTTGTCTGCACTTTACGCTTTGCTTTCCGTGCCGGTTCTTGCTACATCATACACCCCTTCTTTAAAATGATTCGTCCCCGAATCACGTGGCCGGAAAAGGAACACGTCTCGCATTGAAACTTCCTTCGGGTCTTCTCGCACTGCATGCATGCCTTCTTTGCTTTTCTGTAGAGCCATATGTCAGTAAAGCATTCGAAAGAAAAGGTTTTGAAACAAACAAGGAAATAATCCCTCTCATGTCTCCTTTACTACCGTGTGCTCCTTTAGCTTTCAATGGACAAACAATAAACTTGACCCCATCCTTCATAAAACTGATCACATTAGATCGCCCACAATGCATAGACCCAACATCAAAATGCCATGGCCTCCCAGGCAACAACTGGCAAGCGCTCATATCCACAATGTCACACGTAATCACATCCATATAGTTGCCAATAGAAAAAGGAATGATACACTGATATGTTACCTTCAAAGAGCCTGTAGCATTGATCCACCCAACAAAATAAGGAGATGGATGGTTACACACCTCAAGCTTGAGCTTATTGACTAAACCACGTGTGACCAAGTTCTCACTGCTTCCACTACCAACAATAATGTGTACTGCCATATCATTGACCTTACCCATTGAACGGAATATATTATGTTGAGCAGGATTAACCTCTTCCACGGGAGTAGGCAACAAAAGTTTATGAACCACATACGACTCATGGTCCTCGCAATCCTCATCATCCCCATTAGGATCGAGATGAACGATCTCACCATCACCATCATCATTACCCTCACGATCAACCATATTCACATTCTTTCTGAGAGGACAACCACTAGAAATATGACCTGCCTCCCCACATTTAAAACACTTGGTGCCATAATTTTTGGCATAAGGATTTGCATTCTGTTGACCACCAGTAGTAGGAGCAGCGGGCTTCTTAGACGAACCAACAACCGGATTAGATTGACCGGCTACAACGGATTTAGAACCCACACCTGTTGGTGTAATGCCCTAGGCTTTAGTTATGTTTAACTTAAAATCGTTATGTATCGTCTTTATCGTTTAAGTTAATTGTTAGATTATTATATATTTTGCATATTTATTGTAATAATCTCCGTCCTTAATTATTAAGAGAATAATTACTATAATTGTCAATGGATAATCATATGATGATTATATGCATAGAGATGCACATTGAAATTATGGGTACTTGTTAGTGAACAAGTGACTGGACTTGACCCGTATGAGATTTATGTCATGGTCAAATGTCATAATTAAATCTCATATGGTCACTTCATTTAGTCCCTGCAGACAAGATTATCATGACCTTACATATGATGAAAGTCATGTTTGATTTTAGTCAAACGATATCTTAACACGATGTTTATAAAGGCTATCTTTGGCATGATCGGATTCATGATGAGAAGGATGATAAGTCAAGATGGAATTTGTCCCTCGAAAGAGAGATATTTTGCTTGGGCCCCTCGATGAGTGATAATGATGAAAAGTGTGTGGCCACACCCCAATGCGATTGGACTATCATTATACTCAAGATCGAGAAAGCATTGAACAAGTACAAGTTGACGTGGACCATGACTTGTGTTCAATATAACATCGTGAGACAAAAGGAGAAATGGAAGTGTACCATTAGAAACGTGAACTCTTACGTTATATTATTTGGGTAGACATAATGGCTTACTAGAGTCCGCTTATGTCTTATGAGAATCGATATGATCGAGCTCATTGCCAACATAATATAATCCTATTGGGTCACACACAACTAGAATGAATTGGTTAAACCAAAGGAAGAATGATTGAGAGTTCCTGATATGGCTTGTGTAGCCGCGCGACAGAACTTGTCCAATGGACTCATTGAGTCGTGCGACATAACAAGGCCAAGGCGATTTTGACAGACGGTTTCCTAATACGATTAGGAAACATATACCTATACTAAAGTAGTATAAATATAAACTGTGTAAAACCCTAATCAGTCTAGCCGAATTTTTCAATAGAAAATTCTCACCAAAAAGGTTTCTCAATATCTCTTCCTAAGATTTAAGAATCTAGCAATTCTCAAGAACGGTTCTTGGTTCATTCTTACGTGTGGATACAACAATAGAGGGTCTTCACTCGTACGACGATCAAGGCCTAGAGTTTTATTGTTCAAAGCAATATGATGGTTCAAAGGTTTTTGAAAATCGAAGATTGTGATTCAAAATCACATCGATAAATCGTTCGATAGCTCAAGACCGGAAAGCAATAAAGGTTAGTGAATTCTATCTCATAGGAATTCAATTTAATCGTATAGAACGGATCTTAGGGCTTGGGTTTTGTGTTATTTAGATGCTTATTCCGCTGCGCATGGATCCATAAAACCTAACAGTGGTATCAGAGCCCCGTTCGTATGGTTAAGTTTGAATTAACATGCTAAAATCAAGATATAAATCATTTATATGCTTATTGCATGTTTTGTATGCGGTAGAATTTTGATTGTTTATGTGAAACAATAAGTAAATCGTTTTTTGATAATGATGAATTAAATCTGCAAAAAGGTTGTTTTATTGATTTAATTGCTTTGTGATTAGAATTGATTGAATCTGGAAATCTGCAAACTGGCAACTCGTGTCACGCGACAGAGTTGGTCTCCCGTCACGCGACGTAGCCGGGCCGCGGGTTGTCTGATGGCTTCGATGGGTCGTGCGACAGATTAGGACTCTGAAAGTCTCTGTCATGCGACAAAACTAGCCCAATCTGGGCAGAATCAGTTTGTTTCATAATCCTGCTAATCTGTGAATATGTTTGCAATCTGATATGTTTATGTATTAATCTGGATGCTATAAATTTCTGGAAATTAATTTATAGGTCTATGCTAGTTTAATTCATTGTTTATGTTGCTTAATTAATTTAAATGTGTTTTTATTAATTGTTGCGATGCATGAATTATATGTTCTTAAGTGTTAAGAATTTTATTAGATGTTTAGTTGAAACATTGAATAATAATTTGTTAAATGTTTAGTTAAAACATCAAAATTTTGGTTTTCTGATTGTTTATGAGAAACAAGTCAGTTTACACAAAATTTGAAGGAATCTGATTGTTTATGAGAAACAAGTCAGTTTACGATTCTGATTGTTTATGAGAAACAAGTCAGTATACAAAGTATTGATTATGTTGCATGCAAATTGGTATTATAATTGTGCATGACTAGGAGAGTTCTGTCGAAGGAAGATTTGGTACTTAAGCAGTCCTTGTGGCTCACCTATTTTCTTGGGAACTTACCTGGTGTACTTTATGATTATCTTTGTTGATATGCTAATAATCTACTTTAAAGAACCTTCATTTAACTTTTAAGTTCTTTATGCTAATCCGTGATTAAAACACTTGAGACCACTCGGATAGTTTTGGGTGGGCTTGCCATAGCAAGGTGCTTTGATTCTATTCCGTTTGCGAGCAAGATGAGGAAATGGTGGTTCCTATACGTTTAAAGTGGATGAACTTAATTGGGTTATCAAAATGGTTTTGGACCCAAGGCATAAGATGAGATTAAAATATGCTAAGACATATGATGTCTTAAATGAATCTCATAAAAGATCTAAGAGTCATATACGATATGATTGATGTTTTCTACCTAATTAATTTAATCTTGAGCGGTGCGCCATAGCGTACTTGAGATTAAATTAAAGTTGGATCTTAGCCCATTAAATTCATATTATGCTTATTTGCATTGGAAGGTGTATGATTTAGTGGGAGTATTTGTAAAATACATTATTTGCTCTTAGATAATAAATGTGTTGGTATTGATATGTGTTCATATAATTTGTATATTTTATTGTAGAAGTAGCATTACATAATGATAATTGCGATTCGTCCTTATGAAGGACAAAGTTCGAAAGGAACGATACAAATAATTCTGATTGGATCAGAAGCCTAAAGAATGGTTCTTAGGTAAATGTGTACGTTTTTGACGAATCCGTTCCTGCTGAACCCACTGTAAATGTTGCAAAGAGCAAATAAGGAGCAACATTAGAAACATGTTGATGATTCTAATAGAATTGCTTGCCTTATGCTTGCCACCATGTTTAAAGGCTCTTATGAAGAACCTTGAACACATGAAAGTTACTTTTGTTCTAGCACAACGCAAAAGGAAATGTTCCAAATGTGAACTAGGCAAAAGATGTATGTTGTGGTGAAGGCTTTTAATGTATGAGATGCAGAAGGAGCAATCCGAAAGTGTGTTAATGGTTAACACAAGAAAGGGGTTCAAAAGGGAAAAAAAAGTAGGTAAAGCAAAGGTTGCTAAACCTAGAACAAAAGTTGTCAAAGCCGAAGAGGCTAAACCCAAAGTGTCTCAAAAGGATGCAGTTTGCTATCATTGCAATAAGATTGTCATTGGAAGCAAAATTGCAAGGCTTATTAGGAAGGTCTAAAAGGTGAAGAAGGGCAATATGATTGCTACTACTTCAAATATCTATATAATAGATATTTTCTTTTCGACTTCTTGTTCTTGGGTATATGATACCGGATTCGATCCCACATTTGTTTAAATGTGCAAGGAACAATGAATAAAAAGCTACTCAAAGAAGGTAAATTAAACCTATGCGTGGAAATGAAGCAAGAGTTGCTACATTAACCATAGGGACTTATGAAGTCACTTTAGCTTGTGAAGTAGTACTTGTTTTGAACAAGTATGGCTACGTTGCGGATTTGAGTAGGAGTATTATTTTCGTTTCTTAAATGGATGATGAAGGATATAATTTTCTTATTGAAATAAAAAGTTTTATATTTATTTAATGATATGCCTTATTGTATTGCATATGTCATTAAATGATCTTCATATCCTTGATGATGAGAAACAAAATAATATTGGAGATATCTATAATATAAATGGGAAATCTAAACCGAACAATATGAACAAAGCGTTCATATGGCATTGCCGGCTTGGTCAAATAAATAAGAAACATATATCTAAACTCTATTAACATAGACTTTTAGACTCATATGATCATAAATCATTTGAGGAATGTGGGTCTTATTTATTGGGATTATTGACCAAACCACCCTACACTAAGAGTAGTGGGAGGGCTAGTGACTTATTGGTCATTATACATGAGATGTATGTGGACCATTAAGTAGCATTGCTAGGGGAAGACTTCGGTATTTCATCACATTTCACTAAAGACTTATCTAGATATGACTATGTCTATCTGATGAAGTCCAAAGGTGAATCAATTGCGATGTTTCGAACATTTCAAGATGAAATACAAAACAACTTGGTAAAACTATTAAGTACTTCGATTGGATCGAGGTGGTGAATATTTGAGCCAAGAGTTTGACAATCATCTCAAAACTATGAAATCGTTTCAGAGTTGACTCCACCCGAAACACCACATTGTATGGTGTGTCTGAAAGGAGGAATTGAACCTTGTAGGACATGGTTCGTTCGATGATCTGTCAATTAGACTTTCCTATTTCCTATTTCCTTTTGAGAATATGCATTAGAAATAATGCGATTACACTGAATCAAGTCCCTACTAAATCGGTTCCTAAGGCCCCACATGAGATGTGGCATGGAAGAAAACTTAGTTTGTCTTTCATAAAGATTTGGGGTTGCGAATCTTATGTAAAGAGACTTGTCTCTTATAATTTAGCACCAAATCTGACAAGGTTATTTTCAAAAATAAATCTTACAACCGCAAAGAGAACAAAATGTTTGTTGCTCTATAAGATTAGTTTCTTGATAAATAGTTTCTCAATAAAGGATCTAGTGGAAGTAAAATTAATCTTGAAGAAGTTCAAGAAACAGAAAATAATATGGAACCAAAAGTAGAGACGGAACCAAGTTCACGAAGGAGTTGTGGAACCGGTTCAAGATGCACAAGTCCATCGTAGATTGGATAGGTTACGATCCGAACCCGAGAAATATTGATTTCTCATATCGAAAAGTAACAAAGTGGATGTCATTGAGAATGACGATCTTACTCCTACCTTGAGGCGATGTTCATTCCTAATTTGGATAAATGGTTAGGAACCATGGAATCCGAATTGCAATTCATGTTTGATCATCAAGTTTGGAACTTGATTAGGCTACCTAAAGGTGTAAAAACTAAAGGTGCAAGTAGGTCTTCAAGACCGACATGGATGGGAAGGTGTATACTTTCATGACTAAGGATTGTAGCAAAGGGATTTAGGTTAATTCATAGTATTGACTATGTTAAAACTTTCTCGCCAGTTACAATGTCGAAGTCTATTAGAATTTCAATTGCCGTGATCGCATATTATGACTATGTGATATGACAAATGGATGTCAAATGACTTTCTTAAGGATGTGTATAGTACACAACCCGAGAGTTTTGTCGATCCAAGAAATTCTAATGAAGTATGCTTGTTGCAAAATCCATGAGATGGGTTGAAGCAAGCTTCAAGGAATTGGAATCTTCATTTTGATGAATCGGTCAAAAGTTTGATTTCATCAAGTATGAAGATGAACCTTATGTATGCATGAAATTCAGTGGGAGCATAGTATTATTTCTATTGTTTTATGACAATGATATCTTACTCATTGGAAAAACAAGTTCCGACACTTAAGACTCTCAAGTCTTGGTCAAGGAAAGGTTTTTTAAAGAAAGATATGGGTAAAGCCACTTACATCCTTGGCATCAAGATCTATAGAGATAGATCTAGATGGATAAATTGGTTTGAGTCAAAGTATTCACATTGACAAGATTCTTAGAAGAGTCTAAGAAGAGTAGCTTGTCAATGGGTCATGGTATTTCTCTTAGCAATACTCATTGTCTTATGACAACTGATGAGCAAAAGGGGAATGAATAAAGTTCTATATGCTTCGACATTTGGATCTGTCATGTATGCAATGACTTGTGCTAGACCCGACGTCTCATATGCTTTGAGCATGATGAGTCGATACCAATCTGATCCTGTTGAGAACCATTGGATGGCAGTCAAGATGATCCTTAAGTACTTAAGAAGAACTAAGGATACACTCTTGGTATTTGAAAGGTTGGAAGTTAATCTTGTTGTGAGGGTTACATAGATGCTAGCTTCCAAACTGACAAAGTTGATTTAAAATCGCAATTTGAATTTGTGTTTATGCTTATTGAAGGTACGGTTTTGTTGGAATAGTTCCAAGCAGAAAATCGTAGCCGATTCTACTATTAAGGCCAAACTTTAGCAACATATGATGTGGCTAAAAGAGGCAGTTTGGATCAAAAGTTCATTAGTATTTTGGAAATGTTCCAAGTATCACTAATCGATGGAACTTTTGTTGTGACAATTATGGTGCCATTTGTGCAAACAATGGAACCAAGTTCACAACAGCAATCCAAACACACACTTAGACGTTTTTCGAGGAATTCATAAAGAATGAGAAGATGTTAAAATATGCAAAGTATCAACCGATGATGACATTAGGGATTCACTTACAAAGACCCTCGCACAGGCAGAAGCATGATGGTCATGTTAAATCCATGAGTATTCGATACATAGATGGAGCCTAGTGCAAGTGCGAGACTGTTGGTGTAATACCCTAGGCTTTAGTTATGTTTAACTTAAAACCGTTATGTATCGTCTTTATCGTTTAAGTTAATTGTTAGATTATTATATATTTTGCATATTTATTGTAATAATCTCCGTCCCTAATTATTAAGAGAATAATTAGTATAATTGTCAATGGATAATCATATGATGATTATATGCATAGAAATGCATATTGAAATTATGGGTACTTGTTAGTGAACAAGTGACTGGACTTGACCCGTATGAGATTTATGTCATGGTCAAATGTCATAATTAAATCTCATATGGTCACTTCATTTAGTCCCTAGACCTGAGATTATCATGACCTTACATATGATGAAAGTCATGTTTGATTTTAGTCAAACGATATCTTAATACGATGTTTATAAAGGCTATCTTTGGCATGATCGGATTCATGATGGGAAGGATGATAAGTTAAGATGGAATTTGTTCCTCAAAAGAGAGATGTTTTGCTTGGGGCCCCTCGATGAGTGATAATGATGAAAAGTGTGTGGCCACACCCCAATGCGATTGGACTATCATTATACTCAAGATCGAGAAAGCATTGAACAAGTACAAGTTGACGTGGACCATGACTTGTGCTCAATATAACATCGTGAGACAAAGGGAGAAATGGAAGTGTACCATTGGAAACGTGAACTCTTACGTTATATTATTTGGGTAGACATATTGACTTGCTATAGTCCGCTTATGTCTTATGAGAATCGATATGATCGAGCTCATTGCCAACATAATATAATCCTATTGGGTCACACACAACTAGAATGAATTGGTTAAACCAAAAGAAGAATGATTGAGAGTTCCTGATATGGCTTGTGTAGCCGCGTGACAGAACTTGTCCAATGGACTCATTGAGTCGTGCGACATAACAAGGCCAAGGCGGTTTTGATAGACAGTTTCCTAATACGATTAGGAAACATATACCTATACTAAAGTAGTATAAATATGAACTCTGTAAAACCCTAATCAGTCTAGCCGAATTTTTCAATAGAAAATTTTCACCAAAAAGGTTTCTCAATATCTCTTCCTAAGGTTTAAGAATCTAGCAATTCTCAAGAACGGTTCTTGGTTCATTCTTACGTGTGGATACAACAATAGAGGGTCTTCGCTCGTACGACGATCAAGGCCTAGAGTTCTATTGTTCAAAGCAATATGATGGTTCAAAGGTTTTTGAAGATCGAAGATTGTGATTCAAAATCACACCGATAAATCGTTCGATAGCTCAAGACCGGAAAGCAATAAAGGTTGGTGAATTCTATCTCATAGGAATTCAATTTAATCGTATAGAACGGATCTTAGGGCTTGGGTTTTGTGTTATTTAGATGCTTATTCCGCTGCGCATGGACCCATAAAACCCAACAACACCTTGTGTTGGCTCTTTGGCCACAATCGCATTACCAATAGAAGAGTAAGAAACAACGCTCCCAAGAGTAGTAAGCTGACGTTCAACTGTGGAAGCCCGATCAATAGCCTCATCCAAAAAGTGAACAAGTGTAAACTCAACCTGATTACGAATATCAACACGAAGCCCAGAAATAAACCTAGCAGTTAATTGTGCATCCGACTCACACAAATCATTACGTGCAGATCAAGAGTGAAATTCATTCGTGTAAGCACCAACAGATTTAGTACCCTGTACACACTCCAAAAATTTCTGATATAGTTTTTGTTCAAAATCAGCGGGTAAAAATCGTTGTCTCAAGGCTTGTTTCATCACAGGCCACTCAGTAATCATAGGTCGGTTGTTACGAATATTTTGGGTGCGGAATTGCTTCCACCAAGCAAATGCACCACCCCTCAATTTATAAGCCACATAAGGAACTTGTCGTTCCGTAGGAGTATTCATCAAAGCAAAATATTTTTCTACTTCTTCAAGCCAATCAGAAAACTCAATCATATCTGATTCACCAGAAAAGAAAGGTAAATCAGCTTTAATTTTTGGGAATTGTTCATAAATAGGATTACCTCCGACTGGCTGACCACGACGATTAAAAACCCCATGTTTGACACGTTCATCTTGTCGATCTGGCATTTACCCAAGATTGCCAATACCAACTTGTAAAGCCTGCAAAGCCTCTGTCAACAATCTATCCCTTTCAGCGCGTTTCGCCTCTCTTTGCTCTTCGCGTTCAACACGCTCTGCTTCGCGTTGCTCCAAATCCTGTCGGAATCGTTCTAGCACAGCAGCCAAATCACCAAGGTTTGCTTGATTGTTGGCCATCTCACTCCTTGGATCGTCCGTTATCTGATACCAACTGATGTAAAGCGGGTTGCAGCGGAATAAAAGAAGGATAGGCAAATAATTGAATCAACAACTATTTGACCCAATTCGAATCCACGAATTAGGGTTTGGCAAGATTAACACCTAAAAGATGAGAACCTCGAAGAACAGAAGGAATCCACTTTCTCGAAGGAATCCACCTTCAACAAGTCAATGAAGACTCTCAATTGCAAAGCAATCAAAATAATTTATCAAAATTCAACTCCCTAAAACAAACAGATAAAGAGAGTATTTATACTCCCAACAATAACCTAAAACCCTAAGGAAAACGAAATAGACAAAGTACCCAAAATACCCCTATTTTAATTGTTCAAAACGGAAAAAAAATTAAAACTGCTGCAACTTCCGTCACATGAGCGGTCGCCCATCATCCCCTGTGCGGCCGCCCACTTGTCCAGACACTTTTCCTTTGCGTAGTTCCCCACCTGCGCGGTCGCCCATCCTCCCCTGCGCGGCCGCCCACTTGTCCAGCCCTACGCTCTTGTTTCTGGTGCTGGTTCTTGCTACATCAGCAACACCCCTTATACTCCTGGTCCCAATAGAGCCCTCCTACATGGCGCTTACATCACTCTTACATCACCAATTTAATTGGCTGCTCCTGCCAAAATTCGAACTTCCCACGCTGAGGTTGCAAGCCCAGCAATGCTGTGTGCCCCGGGCTTTTTTTTTTTTTTTAAATTCATCCTATGTACTATTTGAAAACGTGAGTTTTGTGGGAACATATGTATGTTTCCTTATTTCAAAAGACTTCTATATGGTAAGAAGATTTTGGGACTTACATGGAAGATTTATCATTGTCCTACTTTGACAAGGAATTATAAATAAAGTAAATATCTTTTATTTATGTACATAGTTTTATATTAGGACTAACCCACTGATATTCTATTTCCTTGTGAGTGTGGTTTATGTTTTCTTATAGGAAAAGAGATCTCACAAAGGAAGATGTTGACCACGTGAAGATCTTCTCCATGGTGCATTATAAATACAAGGCATTCAGCACAAGAGAAGCTACAAATTTTACGAGAGAAAATTACTTATTCTTCATAGTATTCGACATTGTGTATTTAGGTTGTGAGTGAAGGTTGTGCCTTACATCCGTAACTCACATCTAGCTTTTCATAGAGTTCTCTTGTTTTATTTCTGACTAGAATAGATCCTACTTGGAAAAGGGGAGTTGTTCTTGTCATAGAAGGTGATTAGAACTAGTTTAGTATTTTCATATTTTAGTTTTTCACTTATTTGTTTTTGTAAGCATCGAAAGTTTTTATAGTGAAAAGTTTTTGGGCGTAAGCCTAGTTTGCTGATCACATTGATCAGTAAGCGTAAATAATTCTTGAGTTATTGCATTTAATTTGTTTTTTATTCCGCTGCATTATCTGTGGATGTGTGGACAGTTGTGAGACACATCTGTACTCACATCCGTTGTCTGTTGTGTGATTAAAGTTTCCTAGCTACACGAAACTTTCAATTGGTATCAAAGCCAACTCTCGATATATTACTGAGTGTTGATCCAGAAAGTGTAGTTATTATGGAATGTCAAAATCACCAAAACAGGCCTCCTGTCTTGGATGGTACAAACTATTCTCTTTGGAAGTCTAAGATACGTAATTACATCAAAAGTATTGATGAAAGGGCTTGAATGTGTATCCTTGTTGCATGGCAACCTCCTACTGTGGAGAAGAAGCCTGCGTCTGGTGTTGGTGAGTCTATTTTCGAAAGAAAACCTGAAGAGCAATGGACTCTTGAAGAAATTCAGGCTGCTAATTATAATTCAAAAGCTATGGGTGCTATTTCCAGCCATATTTCTGGGAATATGTACAAACTTATCACTAATGAGAGTGTAGCCAAAGCTGCTTGGGATATTTTACAAACTCAATGTGAGGGAGCTCCAAGTGTTAAAGCTACGAGGCTTAGAATTTTAATGGATAGGTTTGAATTACTTCGAATGGAAGAGTCTGAGGACATAGTTTCTTATGCTGCAAAAATCCATGAAATCTCCAATGAATGCACTAGCCTAGGAGAGTCAATTTCGAATGCTAGATTAGTAAGCAAAATCTTAAGAACTTTGCACGAAAGGTTTAATATCAAGGTTGCTTTGTCATTGAAGAGACGAGTGACACCAACACAGTAGAATTAGAAAAAATTGTTGGTATTTTAACTGTTTTTGAACTCAATATTGAAGCTCAACAAAAGAACAAGGCAATAAGTATTGCCCTTAAGAGTTCTGCAGCTATTCCAAAGGAAATAGCTGACCTTTCCTCTGAAATTAATGAATCTAATCTTGAGGAAGATGATGTGGATGTAATCACCAAGAAGTTCAATTCTATTTTGAAAAACAAAAGGAGAAACAAGTTTCCTAAAAAGAACTCTCAGGATTTAGAGAAACAAGAAGATAATCCTGATGAGGGGTTCAAAAAGAAAAGTTTTGATAACAAGAAATCCTCTCGATTACGTGAAATGTAGAGCATGTCGTGGCTTTGGTCACTTTGCTAATGAGTGTGCTAACACACTTAAGAAAAGGGGAATGAGCTTAACGGCCTCTCTAAGTGATAGTGAGGATGAGGAAGATGCTAACACGCCTGTGATAAACTGCCATTCTGTGTTTAATGCTCATTTTGCAGAAATTGGTGATGGAGTTCCTGAGGAATATTTGGATGTGGTCCCAGATGTGAACACATCCGTTGACACATCTGATCTGATTTTCAATTGCTTCACTGTAAAAAGATATTTTGATGATGAAGATAGGGACATTCCCTATGAGAAACTTTTTGCAACCTACAGAAAGGTGCATACTGATTGGATAAAGGGGTTGGACAAAATTGAGGTATTTACTAAGGTAAATAAATCTCTTTCTGATAAATTAGTTGTTTGTGAAGATGAGAAAACCAAACTTTCAAAAGAAATTGAGGTGCTTGCTAAGGTAAATAAACTCTTGTCTGATAATTTAGCTGTTTGTGAAGATGAAAAAGCCATACTTTCAAAAGAGAATGATGATCAAAAAGATATCATTTTCAAACTTGAAGTTCTAATAACCAAGAGAGAAGTTGAATTCGAAAAATTCAAAACTGATTTTGAAAAAGCTAAAAGTACAGTAACCAAGTTAAATACTGGGAAAATGAAACTTGATGAAGCTATTGTTCTTGGTAAAACTGGAAAAACTGGCATTGGTTTTGAGAAAACAAAATTTGTAAATGAAAGATGTGAGACTTCTACTTCAAAAAGTGTGGAAAAATCAATTTTGAGAGAAAAAACCTTTTTGAGTGAGAAAAGGCCAAGGAGAAGGCACTACATCTGTCATTATTGCTTTGCTCCTGGGCACATTAGACCCTTCTGTCACAAATTTAAGGCTGATAAGAAATCTGGTTACAATCAGTCTCAGATGTGTGAAAAGATGTATACACATCCGGACACACATCCAAGTAAACTGAGACCTCTGCACCACAAAAAGAAAGCTGAAAAACAGTGGGTGGCCAAACCAAGTGCTACCTGCAATATTGTTTACTCTTCCCTCAAGAGTAGTGTCTCTAATTCTTGGTATTTTGATAGTGGGTGCTCTAGGAACATGACTGGGAATCAAGTTTTTCTAGTAGACTATGAGTTAATCAATGGGAGAAAGGTGAATTTTGGTGGTGGTGCTCAAGGCAAAATCATTGGGAAAGGTACCCTAGATGTGAAGGGATTCCCAAAACTTCACAATGTGTATCATGTGGAAGGTCTTAGGACTAATCTCATTAGTATAAGTCAGTTATGTGATGATGACTTATATGTGAAGTTTGATAAGAAGACATGTGAGGTGTTTGATGAGTCTAACACATGTGTCCTCACTGGTCTAAGATCATCTGACAATTGTTACAAGTTTTGTGACAATTTGTCTTGTTTAAGCTTTTCTGATGTTGTATTTGATGATACACTTGATTTTAACCTCAAAACTGCCAAGGATGATGTTTCAGGTTATCAACTGGAGTGGAAATCTGCTGATATAGGTGCTGGAGATACGAAAAGCACTGCAAAGGAAAAATAGGCAGATGTGTGTCCAGATGTGCAGAAGGATGTATCTGCAGATGTGAACACAACTGTTCCCACATCTGAACACACATCCACACAAAGAACTGAGTCTGTAGAAAGTTCTTCAGATTCAGTAGGAGAAGCTATTTCTGAAAAAGACCATGTTGGGTCTGTTGATAGATCAAATGACATTTTGTCCAGAATTCAGAAAGATTACCCCACTTCTCAAGTGGTTGGTGAAATGCATGATCAAAGGCAAACCAGAAGGAATGAGAAGGTAAATAACAGTTATTTGGATGCTTTATGGAGTCATACATTCTTATACTTCAAGGTATGTTGTTACTGCTTTGTGTCTAACATAGTGGTATACTGTGACTTAGATTGGGCAAACAATTTTGATGATAAAAACAACTGTGTTCGATGTTCCTACCTTGGTAACATCCTTTATTCCTGGTATAGAAGGAGAAAAAGTTATGTCTCCTTGTTCATAGCTAAATATGTTGCCCTTGCAAGTTTCTGCACACAACTGCTATGGATGAATCAAATGTTGAAAGACTATGAATTAAATAGCAAAAATTTGACTGTTTTTTGTGATAACAAAAGTGCCTTGGACATATCTAAAAATCCTATCCAACATTCTAGAACAAAGCACATTGATATTAGACATCATTTCATTAGAGATCTTGTTGAACAAAAAACTGTGAATCTGGAATTTGTTGGGACTGAAAATCAATTAGCTGATATATTTACAAAGGCATTAGATTTGGAGAGATTTTCCTCCTTGAGGAAGTCTCTTGGTTTGTGTGATATCTAAGGCTGTGAGCACAAATATGTCTCACATCCTCTAACACATCTGTATATTAAATTAACTGAAAAAAACATCAAAAAAAAAAAATCATGCATTAGCACGAAATTTCTTAGTGTGGTCACTTGTGAGTCTTCATATTTGACATTATTTTTGATCACTTAATTGTGAGCACTTCCTGTTCATGTCATCTTTTGATGACTTGATATAACCTTCCTAGGTATCTCACAGTGGGTGCTATAAAAAGAAAAAAAAATGTGAGAAACAGCTGCTTCACCCTTAGTATGAAGCCAGACAATTGTGATCAAGTGATTCTCATAAGAAAACTTGAAATCAAACTTGACAAGATCATTGGGAAAAAGGGCTATCTTTGGGATTAAGTAAAGTGAAAGCTACTCACAATGCAAAAATCCACAAAAAAAAAATGGTGGATGCATCCTAGAGGCTGTGCAGATTGGATTATTGCTCATTGACTTTTTGTGATCTAAATGTGTCCCCATATGTGACTCACATCCTATGCCACATCCATAAGCTGAGAATTTTTCCATCACCTATGTGTTTGCATCATGCTAGACATATTGCATCTTTAGGACATATAGGAGCTTTGTAAATATGCTAGTTAATTTATTCTCATTCTTAATTTATTCTTTAATTTAACATGTTTTTGTTTTCCAATATCTCCCATGAAAGAAAAAGGTGTGTATCAATCCGTATTTAAAAAGGAAGGACAATTTTAAAGGGATTCTGTTGAAAAAGATATGGCTGAAGTGATTTTTTGTTACCATAAAACGTTGGCAAAATTTTGATTTATTTTAATCCCTATTCTTTCTGCGATTCGCTGTGTGTGTGTAAATATCAAAGGGTTATAGCCGTTGGTGGATCTTTGTGAAATTTTGGCTGTGTGAGACCTTTTTGGAAAAAGGATTCCTTAATTCAGTTGGAAAGGGGGAGTTGTAGGTTTAATTGTGTGCCTCATCTGTCACATCTCTTTAATTCTTCATTGTGCTTCTTTCCCCTCTACCCCAATTTTTATCTCACACACACACACCATATATTTCTCTCTCTCTCTCTGTCTAATCAATCTGCAGAATCAATGGAGCTGATGCTGTGGATGTGCGTCAGGATGTGGCCACATCTTGTCACACATCTGCAGATTCTTTGGATGCAATCGTGGAAGCCTTTTATGCAGAAATTGTTGCAGCTGCTGCTCTCAATGCTCAAATGATTACCTCCCAGACACATGCCAAGAACCTGAAGGTTTTGAAGGTGGATCTCCAGAAATGGGTGACTTCACTTTCTAGTCAAAAAGGGGGAGAAGAAGAAAAAGGATGAGAATGATACTGATGTTATCTTTGCTGTTGCTGCCGATGTTTCAGTTGATGCTTAAACTCAGGGGGAGTTTTAATGTTTGTTCTTACTGGTGAATGAAACATCAACAGGTTTGCTTTTAATATTCGTTTTAGTTATTTGTTAGTTTTAGTCTTGATCTGTAATCCCTAAATACATTTGCTGAATGGCTGCTTTAGTTTACATTTGTTGAACTGCAATTTTTAGTACTAACTGGTTCTATACAGTTTTGTGTGGATGTGTTGACACATCTGCACACACATCCATTCAGGAGGAGTTTTCGAATCTGAAAATGTTGGTCATAGTAATCAAATCATAAATCTTTAGTTTTGACCAGAAAGTCCAAAATAGGGGGAGATTGAAAACGTGAGTTTTGTGGGAACATATGTATGTTTCCTTATTTCAAAAGACTTCTATATGGTAAGAAGATTTTGGGACTTACATGGAAGATTTATCATTGTCCTACTTTGACAAGGAATTGTAAATAAAGTAAATATCTTTTATTTATGTACATAGTTTTATATTAGGACTAACCCACTGATATTCTATTTCCTTGTGAGTGTGGTTTATGTTTTCTTATAGGAAAAGAGATCTCACAAAGGAAGATGTCGATCACGTGAAGATCTTCTCCATGGTGCATTATAAATACAAGGCATTCAGCACAAGAGAAGCTACGAATTTTACGAGAGAAAATTACTTATTCTTCATAGTATTCGACATTGTGTATTTAGGTTGTGAGTGAAGGTTGTGCCTTACATCCGTAACTCACATCTAGCTTTTCATAGAGTTCTCTTGTTTTACTTCTGACTAGAATAGATCCTACTTGGGAAAGGGGAGTTGTTCTTGTCATAGAAGGTGATTAGAACTCGTTTAGTATTTTCATATTTTAGTTTTTCACTTATTTGTTTTTGTAAGCATCGAAAGTTTTTATAGTGAAAAGTTTTTGGGCGTAAGCCTAGTTTGCTGATCACATTGATCAGTAAGCGTAAATAATTCTTGAGTTATTGCATTTAATTTGTTTTATTCCGCTGCATTATCTGTGGATGTGTGGAAAGTTGTGAGACACATCTGTACTCACATCCGTTGTCTGTTGTGTGATTAAAGTTTCCTAGCTACAAGAAACTTTCACTATTTTAATGTCACAGTACTGGACAGGTGTCAATACTCAGAAACTTCTTTCTTTATTAATGGGACTAGTGGTAAGCCCGTGCTACGCACGGATTGCATTTTACCTTTTATTAGTAAGTTGAATGATAATAGTTACCTTATATAGTAACTATTATGATTAACTAATACTTTTAATAGTAATAGTTAACATATATATAGTAACTATTATGATTAACTAATATTATTAATAGTAATAGTTAACATATATTGTAACTATAATACTATTACTTAACCTATATAGTAAACTAATACTATTTATAATAATAGTTAACATATATAGTAACTATTATAGTTAACTAATACACTTAATAGGATTAGTTAACTTATATAGTAACTATTATAGTTAACTAATACTATTAATAGTAATAGTTAACATAAATAGTAACTATTATAGTTAACTAATACTATTAATAGTAATAGTTAACACATATAGTAACTATTATAGTTAACTAATACAATTAATAGTAATAGTTAACTAATGCTATTAATAGTAATAGTTAACCTATATAATAACTATTATTATTAACTAATAGTATTAGTTAATAAGAAGAATACCAAAAGTTATATAAATTTTAGGATAGTGATGACGTGACTTTTTCAAAATCAAGAGTTTGCTTAAACTTGTTCACGTGGCGAAGTCATAACCCTCCTCACCAACTTTAATATATACTCTATATATATAGATTTGAGTATGCATGTCTTGTACATCTTGATTTGTTTACTTCGATTGATTTACTAGTTACTACCTATTTCACTTGTACGTCCTAGTAAACATTTGTTGTTTACTCTCTTTCTCTTTTGCACCAAAATAAATGTTTATTTTAAAGTTACTAAACATTTTGAAAATATTGATTTGTAAGCCAAAATCTTGTAAAAAATTATTTTTTTTGTAACATAAGAAAAAAAAAACTAGTTTAAAGCACCAAGTCTAACTAATAAGAGTGATGAACGATTCTGAAAACTAGTTTTTTTATAACATATTGAAAAAAACTAATTTTTCACAAGAGTTACTCGATTTGTAATAATCAATAACATTTAATTTTACTTTACTCAATAGCTCAATGAAAAGGCTATTATTAAATAATAAATAAATAAAAATAAATATTTAAGACACCGTTGCCAACCTAAAAATTTAAGCCATTTATTATCTCTAGAATAAAGCTTGAATGAAAAATAGATATTCATTGTGTGTAATAAAAATTTAAAATTTATTTATCATAAAGGTTAATCTAGTTAAGTTAAAAAAAAAAAAAATCAGGAATCATAAATCAAATAGAATATTCAAACAACGCATTTGATTTGATTTGATTTGATTTGATTAATTTGGTACTCCTTTCCTGCCAAAAATGATGCCAAAAATGAATATCAAGAGTCTCTAAATGTTAACTTTAATAGTAAAAATTCATACTAAATATTTTTACTAATTACTTTCAAACTTGTAAATAATCATTTAATTTAGAACAAAATAAACATTTATTTTGGGACAGATTAGTAATTTCCCTAGCAAGTGTTAATTTTTAATAGCCTTAGGAGAAAGCTATGTCATAGGTTTATAGTACACCAATGGGAAGCTTTCCAAAAGTTAGGTTATTAAAGGCATTTTTTTCATTATTAGTGGTGTTTGACTAATACACTGTATTTCAGTTTGTTGGTATATATATATATATATATACATATATATATATATATATATATATATATATATATATATATATATGTACATATATATATGTATATGTATATATATATATACATATATATATATATATGTATATGTATATACATATATATACATATATGTGTGTGTGTGTATGTGAGAGTGTGTGTTGGAGCAATTATCTCAAATTGAAAATTAACAAGTCAAGATTGATTATATAAATATTATGTGTTGCTCTTCTCGTAGCCAATTGGTATTGAGATGAAATATCATACTTTATCATGTTATCAGAGCGGACTCTTTACACATGCGAGCTTAAAAGAGGCCCACAATATTCTAGCCTCGCGTTATCTTTCATCGGTGTCACTCCTCTTATAATCAATTTGTATTCAGATAAAACTTCAAACTTTATCAATGTATACGACACATTTTGTTGGCCACACATAGTACGACTTTTTTTTTTCTTCAAAATTTAATTGATTTTGTAATCTATGAAAATCATTAGAATCTATCAATATATAATAACAAGCTTTCAGTAAATTGAGAGACTTTGTGGGGCATTTTCATCCTTTCACACGGTGGCAAAAGTGAAATAAACCAGCCAAAAAACCACGTGGCAGCCTCTGATTAGTTAGATTTGTTTTATTTTATTTTTTTTTACCGCTTTGGCCAAGTTTCGCCCAGCAAGAGAGGGGCATTGACGTAATTTCAATGGCGCGTGCATGACACGCGCCGACAAGGGCAAGTCCAACGCAGTTTTGCTTTTTTTTTTTAAATTTTTTGCCACGTGTCACTGTTCGATTGGCTGGATGGATTTCAAAAAAAAAATTATCCCATTTCTTTGACCTCAATTTTTATATATTAAATTAATTTTTTTTAATTTTTTTTTTCACCAAAATTCATAATTTTTTTCCTCTTTAAATAGAGACTTCTTTCATTTGATTTGGACAAAAAAAAAACTTCTTTTTTAAATATAAATTTGTTAATTATCCTTGACTAATTTTGTCATTTCTTTTTAGTGAAATTTAATTAAGTGTGAAGTAATTTTTTAAAGTATAAATGATAGTAAAAAAATAATATTTTTTTAATTATTTTTTTGTATTTTTTTTTTCACCAAAAATCTTAATTTTTTTTTCTCTTTAAATAGCGACTTCTTTCATTTGATTTGGACAAAGAAAAAAAATCCTCTTTTTTAAATATAAATTTGTTAATTATCCTTTACTGATTTTTCAATTTATTTTTAGTGAGAAGTAATTAAGTGTGAAGTCATTTTTTTAATTATAAATGATAATAAAAAAATTCCTCTTTTTTAAATTAATATTGTTTTATATATTTTACACCAAAATTCATAATTTTTTTCTCTTTAAATAGAGACTTATTTCATTTGATTTGGACAAAGAAAAAAAATCCTCTTTTTTAAATATAAATTTGTTAATTATGCTTTACTAATTGTTCAATTTCTTTTTAGTGAAAATTAATTAAGTGTTAAGTAAATTTTTTAATAATAATAATAATAATAATTTTACTAAAAAAAATATAAAATAAAATAAAAGTGATGAGGTATAGGATGATGAGTTGGAAAGGTTTTGAATATGTATAAACAAAATCATTGTGTATTTATAAAGTATATATGATTATTTAATATAATATATATATATATAAATATATATATATATATATATATATATATATATATATATATATATATATATATATATATATATATATATATATATATATATATATATATATATATATATATATATATATATATATGACGGAATGTGATGAATGTGGGTTTGAGTTTCTATTTAATAAGTGGCAGGCTGTGATTGTTCTACAAATGAAGCGTTTCGTTCACGCGTCGACAGTGGCGCGTGTACGCATGAGGATTTTTTCCTTCATTTCTGACATGTGTCAACCGTTCATTTAAGGGCAATTTCGACATTTCCCTCTGTGGCTTATTTAAATTTTTATAAACAAAATCGTTGTGTATTTTTAAAATATATCGGGTTATTTAATATAATAATAATCTATATATTTATATAGATAGATATTATATATATATTTATATAGGGGAGTGTGATGAATGTGGGTTTGGGTTTCAATTTAATAAGTGGGATGGGGTAATATGGTTATTGGGTTTATTTTAGTTTGATATATCCAACAATTTATTTAATTATTTAAAAAAAAATCTTCCCTGCATAGTTCGATATCTATAACTTTCTGTAATAAACATTTTAAATTGTACGGTAATATATTTTCCATTTTACTATATTTGTATTACTTTTTTTATCTTACGCTGTGAATATTTATATAATTCAAGGTAGATATTTACCCAATGTTCATCTTCTATTATAATAGTAACGTCTCGTGCATCGCGCGGGAGTAAGTGAGATGGGGTAATATGGTTATTGTGTTTAATTTAGTTCGATATATCAAACAATTTATTTATTTTTTTTTAAAAAATATTTGAAATATAGTAAATAAAGTATTAATAAATTTGAAAAATAATGATATTGAATTCTATTAGATAACTATACTATTCTTTTGGTATGAACAAATCTTTTGTTTTTATTTAAAAAAATCTCTTTATCAAAAAGAAATAAAATATCACCTTTTTTTAACTAGATTTACAATCTTCACCGTTTTTTTTTACTAATTTCAATAATTTACTTCGTATGTGATAAACATGTTCGTGTGTTTTATTTACTTTTTTAAATGATAAAATATTACACAACTGTATATAGAGATATGCATATTTCTTATGATTTTTTTTATTTCTATTTTATTGTTTTTTAATTTTCATGTACTGACAATGTAGTCTTTAAGGAAGTATTTCATAATGTATAAATGAATTATTTTTTTGATTTATTTTAATTTAATTTTTGTCTTTTGAATATATAATTATGTCCCGTGCATCGCACGAAAGTCAATCTAGTTAGTACATAATAATAGTCTTTCATCAAAATCTTCACCATTTTAATTCTTAAAATGGAGTGTGAATAATGCTTTAATATTCAAACCACTCTCAATATGTCACCTCATAACATTAACATACAAGGAGAATAATTTCTAACAAGCTTTGGAACAATTAAGAGACTTTTTCTTAAAATGGAGTGTGAATAATGCTTTAATATTCAAACCACTCTCAATATGTCACCTCATAACATTAACATACAAGGAGAATAATTTCTAACAAGCTTTGGAACAATTAAGAGACAAAAAGTGACCACGCTTTCTTATCTATCAATATATAAAAACAAGGTTTTGGTAATTAAAGGGGCTTTGAGGGGCAATTGCGTCTTTTCACTACATGGCAAATTTGAAATTGAAAAGGAGAAAAGGCATTGGCCTTGGCCGGCGCCGTGGCTCGGCCTTGGCCGTGGCCTGTAGGGGATTTTATCCCACATTGATTTGAAACAAAAAAAAAAGTTCTCCTCCCCTATAAATGCTGAAGCTGGCCATTGCATTTTCACCTCGGCCGGCCGTGGCCCTTGCACATGGCCTTGGCCTTGGCACATGCCCTCGCCCTTGACCTCGAATTGGATCGGGGCTCGGATTGGGTCATTTTGGGTCGGATTCGGGTATGAACCTTAAAAAAGCGGATCGGATCCGGATAAAACAATTGTTACAATTTTTGTTAAAAGGTCTAATTTGAAAAAAAAAAGGCCTTTACTTTACTCTTTATCCGAATAAACCAAAATTTGTTAATTATTTTCTCTTTAAGTGGAGACTTATTTTATTTTATTTGAAAAAAAAAACAATCTTTTGTATAAATATTAATTTATTAATTATCCTTTAATATTTATTTCATTTTTTTAGTGCAAAGTAATGAAGTCAGAATTATTTTTTTTTTTATTATAAATCATAATAAAAAAAATTCTATTTTTTTTATTTATTATTTTTTAATTTCATTTTTTCACCTAAATTCATAATTTTTTTCTCTTTAACTAGATACTTCTTTCATTTGGATTTGGAAAAAGAAAAATAATCCCCAATTTTAAATATAAATTTGTTAATTATCCTTTTCTATTTTTTTAATTTCTTTTCAGTGAAAATTACTTAAGTGTGAAGTAAATATTTTAATTATAAATGATATTAATAATATTAATAATTATATACTAAAAAAATGATTATAAAATAAAATAAATTTGATGGGGTATAGGATGATGATAAATTTATATATATATCCAAAAAATATTGCCACTTATTTTTATTATGTGTCAAATAAAATATTTTTTATACAGAATAAAAAATATAAATATTAAGATATTATTTATTTGAAACAATTTTTTTTTAAATTGGACGTTGACTTGGGCCTTGGCTCGGCCGTGGCCTTGCCTTGGATGGCCGTCGCCTTGCTTTGCCTCGCCCTTGGCCGGGCATGGCCTTGGGAGTTATCCCACATCGAAAAATAATCAAAAGAAAATGGGTTGCCTAGGTATATAATGGCTCATTATATACCAAGGCCATTTTTCATTCTTTTTTTTTTCAATGTGGGAAATCATGCTTGGCCTTGGCCGTGGCCTTGGCCTTGGTTTTATCCCACATGGAAAAAATACAAAAGTTTTAGGCTTGTCTTGGTTATATAATGAGGCTTAAGCCAAGGGGATTTATTTGAAACAAAATTTTTTTAAATTGGACGTTGACTTGGGGCTTGGCTCGGTCGTGGCCTTCCATTGGATGGCCGTGGCCTTGCTTTGGCTCGCCCGTGGCCGGGCATGGCCTTGGGAGTTATCCCACATCGAAAAATAATCAAAAGAAAATGGGTTGCCTAGGTATATAATGGCTCATTATATACCAAGGCCATTTTTCATTCTTTTTTTTTCAATGTGGGAAATCATGCTTGGCCTTGGCCGTGGACTTTGCCTTGGTTTTATCCCACATGGAAAAAATACAAAAGTTTTAGGCTTGTCTTGGTTATATAATGAGGCTTAAGCCAGGGGGATTAGGCATTGATATTGGCTGGTTTGGCCATTGGCCGGCCATGGCTTAGGCCTTGACTTAGGATTATATTTCATATAATAAATAATTTCAAATAATTTCATATAATAAATAAATTCAAATAATAAATAATTTCAAATAATTTTCACTAAAAAGAAATTGAAAATTTAGTAAAAGATAATTAACAAATCTATAAATATATAATAACAAGGTTTCGGTAAATAGAGGGCCATTGAGGCACATTTTCATCTTTTCACAGCATGGCATATTTGCAATTAAAAAGGACAAAATTCCTTGCCCTTGGCCGGCCTTGGCCTTGGCCTTGCCCTGCCTTGGTCGGCCGTGGCCTTGGCCCTTGGCCTTGGGCGTGGCCTAGAGGACTTTATCCCACATTGATTACAAACCAAACTAAAATGTTATTCCTTCCCTATAAATTGCTCAAGCTGCCCTTGGCATTGTAATTTCGGCCGGACATGTCCCTTCCCCGTCGCCTTGGCCCATGCGATTGTCCCATTGTAACTAAAAAAAAAAAATTATTGTGTATTTTCAAAGAATATATGATTAAATAATTTTTTTATTAACATTTATAATTACAAAAATTAAAAAATAAATTAAGTGTGAAGTAATTTTTAATTATAAATTATAATAATAATAATATTTTCAAGAATCGAAAAGAATACAAAATAAATAAAAGTGATGGGGTATAGATGATGAGTTGAAATGATTTTTAATATGTATAAATAAAATCATTGTGTATTTACAAAGTATATATGATTATTTAATATAATATATATATACATATACATATATATATATATATTTATATACATATACATATATATATATATATATTATATATACATATACATATATATATATATATATATATATATATATATATATATATATATATATATATATATATATATATATATTTATATACATATACATATATATATATATATATATATATATATATATATATATATATATATATATATATATATATATATATATATATATATATATATATATATATATATATATATGTATATGTATATATATGGCGGAGTGTGATTGAATGTGGATTTGAGTTTCTATTTAATAAGTGGGTTGGGGTAGGATTTGATGAGTGAGTGTAGTGTTTGGGGATTTTTTTCATTTAACGCAATTATTAGTATTTTTAGGATGATGAGTTGGAATGGTTTTGAATATGTATAAAACAAAATTAGCTTAATATTTATTTTGAAAAGGAGTGTAATAATTTTAAATTGGGAAAAAAATATTTATTTTCGATAGAAGGGTATATCAAGATGCTATTTATTTGTCACAATAAATATTTCAAAATAATAATTGAAAATTTGTCAAAATATTTTATAAATTTATATATAAATCCAAAAATATTGCCCACTTATTTTTATTATTTGTCAAAAGAATATATTTTTTATACAAAATAAAAAAAATCTAATATATATATTACCATCATTTTTAAAATTTTGATTTAACTTTATGTCAAAATCATTGTTTTAAAATTTTGATTTAACTTTATGTCAAAATATATATATATATATATATATATATATGTATATATATATATATATGTATATATATATATATATATTTTCTTCTCAAAATTAAATAAGCTAAATTAAAAATACATATCATAATTATGTTCATAATGAGTTAATGTAAATAAATATTACATATTTTTTTAGATGTACGAGCATTTAAAGGAAATTTTTCATTTGAAAAAAATGTTTGTGTTTTTTATGTAAATTTTTTCAAAAATAAAATACTTCAGAATTGTAAGATAATATATTTTCCATTTGATGTTTTATTTATTTCAATTTGATATTTTCCTTCTTTTTATAATTTTATTCTCTTCTTTTCTTCCTTTCAAGATATATGTATATTTAATATTAATAATTATATATGTATATGAATATAATTATTGTGTTGATTTTTGGTCATCTTTGATTTGGACAAAGAAAATATTTTTATCCAAAATATTTTTTATATCCAAAAAATTATTTATATCCAAATTTTTTTTTTGTCAAAAATCTTAAAAATTAGCATTGATTAGCATTGGCTCGGCCTTGGCCTTGGCCTTGGCCGTGGCTCGGCCTTGGCCTTTGGCGTGGCCTTGCGGAGTTTATCCCACATTGAATAAAAAATCAAACTAAAATGTTATCCCTTCCCTATATAATGCTCAAGTTGGCCAAGGCTTACTCATTTCGGCCGGACGTGGCCCTTGCCCATGGCCTTTGCCCATTGGCCCATGCCATCGCCCTTGGCCTCGGATCGGGCCTTGGGTCGGGCCTCGGATCAAATTATTTTGTAACGGATTGGATCAAGTTATTTTGTATAGGATCGGATTCGAAATTTGCCCTTAAGTGTTCGGGTTGAAATAAAACAAAATATTTTTTTTTCATTTTGAATTGTTTTTAATTAAATTAATTTATAATGTTTTCAAATAATAAAAAAAAAATTGGCCTTGACCTTGGCCGGCAGTGGCCTTGGCCTTGGCCGGTCGTGGCCTTGGCCTTGGTCGGCCGTTGCCTTGGCCTTGGCCGGCCGTGGCCTTGGCCTTGGTCTATCCCACATCGGCAACAAAGGAATTAATTGGCAGCCTTGGCCGTGGCCTTGGCCTTCGCTCGGCATTTGCCTTGGCCGTGGCCTTGGCCGGCCGTATGTGATTCGTGTGTTTTACTTTTTTAAAAAATTCTGTTCATCAAAAAGAAATAAAATATCGTCTTTTTTTTAACTATATTTCCAATCTTCACATTTCTTTACTAATTTCAATAACTTATTTCGTATGTGATTCGTGTGTTTTACTTTTTTAAATGATCAAATATTATAGAATTGAATATGGAGAAATGCATATTTCTAATGATTTTTGTTTTATTCCTATTTTATTGTTTTCTAATTTTTATGTATTGACAATGTAGTCTTTAAGAAATTATTTCATAATGTATCAACAAATTATTATTTTTTATTTTTTTTTCAATTTTTGTCTTTTAAATATACAGTAATGCCCCGTGCATCGCACGGGAGTCAATCTAGTTTAATTAAAAGTGCAACCGAAAGTGAAAGAAAATACTCTTGGTTAGTTTTATTGAATTAAGATTAAAAAAATGTTCATTTAATTATTTTAATAATGAAAATCTAAAAAATTTTATTGATAGTTGATGCTGCAGGAATTGTGCTTATCAATAATCCTCCACGTGGCAAGATTAATCACCTAGCTCCTTGACCTGAAATTAGAACCCACGACTAGCCGGATGTGTCTCCGGCGAAGACGCTCGGGCGTGAGAGTAAGAATACGATTGAATAAAGCTCAAAATGTATTGAATAATGAATTCGAATACAAAATGGCAGTTAACTTTGCACCGTTGGTAGTGATGATGTATTTATAGGTGATGGTTGTTGTATTTTTGGTGGAGCGATATGTGCTCCGAGATTCTAGCGGCAGTTACTTGTCATGAGAACGTGCTTGGAACAACCCCTGATTTGTAGGGATGCGGTTATGGAAAGGTTTGACCATGCAAGTCTACTTTAGCTAGCTCGACGCTTGAGTGATTAGGTCGAGGTCGCCACTTGAAGAAGGGTCGACCTGACTGACGGGTAGAGCATGGATCGTACCCGTGTAAGAGTATGGATTATAAGGTCGGGCTAAGTCAGGTCGGGACCAAATAGGTCGGACGTTGGGCTTAGTCGACTGATATTTGGCATGAGTTTTGGGCCTTGCATTGATTGGACCTGACCCTCTTGATACGTTGGGGCAATGGCTGCCTTTAGGATTGGGCTATGCTTACTTGGCCCAACTCGACACTTTTGGTATGTTCAGTGGCCCTGACTTTCGAGTTGACTTTGTCGACTAGGAAGTTAAGGAAATTTTCGATGGCAAATGTTGTTACTCGAAGGTGTCTACTCGTTCTGAGGTTTAGTCGTCCCAAGATGACGTGGCGCGATCCTGGACGTCGGCGATGGACGGTCAAAGATGAAGGAGCGCCGTTTTTGCCATAATGATTACAACTTTGACGTTTGAGAGTCCGCCTAGGAAACTGTTTCCGCCATTAATTAGGAAAATTAATTTTGAATTTTCCCTTGCCCTTTCCAATTCGAGGAAGATATAAATTCAAGAATCCTTCTCCATTTACAACTTTTCTTGCTCCTGAACTCTGTGCGTGATTCCGGCGACGATAAGGGAAATTGATCCTTGATATAAATTGGTGCTTTCGTCCTCCATTGCTCCGTTCCCCCCTCAACTGTTAAAGGTATCTCCTTTGTCCTTTAGAATTAGGGCTTTAACTTTCGCATTTTCTTTGATTTATCCATGGCTAGGACCTTTAGTTGCGAAGCGGGTGGGTATGGTTATTGTAGTATCAATCGTAGAGTCTACAAACATTTGAACGGAGAGTGGAAAGAGATAACTGTAGAGGAGTGTTCTTTGATTTTGACCCGTTGGGGCTTGCAATTCACCGAACTAACTTTACCAGTGGGAGAGAACTTGGGTGCCTTAGAAACGGATGACCCAAGAAGTCGTGTCATTTCATCTCTTTCATGAGCTTCTCGACCATTTAGCCGTGTTTTACGTCAAGGATGCCAATAAACCCTCTTTCATTAGAAATAGGATTGGGTTTAGGGGGAATCTAGGTAAGCCCCTTAGTGTGTCTGCTAGGACTCCTGAGACTTCATTTAGAAGCGATTCCCTGTTTCCCCCTCTTCTTGTACGAGATATGAAGACTCAAGGTGAAGCTCATGCATCGACCTCGTCAAGCCCACGTATCGTTGATGCCTTTGAGAACAACGTGGTGCCGGGCGGGAATGAAAAGGGCTACGTTCCTCCAAGGCCGGCTAGAGGGAAGCGTAATTATCCATCTCGCTTAAGCATGATACATGACTTTTGTGAGGTTGATAGGAAGGAGTTTAGTGTTACTACGTATAGTAGGGGGATTTCTTTAACCAATTTGGGGACACCTACGAGGAGGATCCTACCAAGGTAGCCTTCTACTATGGCCAATTCGAAGGCGGCTTGAGATTACCTCTTGACCCCTTTATAAATGAGTTCTTAGAGTGCGGCGATGCCTTGCCACTTGACTAGGAGCCAACACAGTAGGTGCTTGGTTTGCTTCATTATGGTTTGTAGGTTCTTAGGGTATGAGCCATGCATGAGGGTGTTTAAGGAGTTCTTTAGCATTAAGTTTGATAAGGATAGTGGCATAAGTACTCCTTCCAAGCCAAAGTCTCCCAAATTATTTGCCAATCTTCTGGTAAGGCTAGTGGATGGAACTCTTGCGTGGCGGTGGTGGAAAGTAGAAGAGGATGGGAATTTCCATTGCCCGGTCTTGTCATTTGGAGTAGATGAGAACAACTCTCTTGGGCCCCATATTGGCATAATGATTTGCGCAAGAAGTTGGTGGAGTTTACCAAGAAGGGGGCTATCGGTTGGGATGCTCTAGGAACCAACAAGAATAATTTTATCCATTTGGATTGATGGTTGGTGAAGGAGAGGTAGTGCCCATGGTTCCGGTAGTTAGATGTCGAGAGATATCCAGATTGGGTCACCCATGAGGGAGCTCGATTGCATTTGAGAAAGAGTGCCACTTTTGTAAGAAGGCGCCAACTATTGTAAGGAGCGGGTAGAACATTTCGGGGTAAGAACTCGACCATTCATTGTACCTTGATCCCTCTTACCTTTGCTAAGCTGTTTATTTATGAACTTGATTCGTACATAGAACTTTTTGCTCGTATGTAGAATAATTAGTTCACACATATTTAATTCGTACATAGAACTTTTTTGCTCGTATGTAGAATAATTTATGTGTCGACCTAACCCTTGATCATTTCAACTTTGGTGTAGTTTTAACTCCTGAGCAAGAAGCGAGTATGGGCCGAACCATTGACATCAGGAAGAGCAAGAGAAGTTGTGGAGCAGCCAATGCTAGAGAACATAGGGAGAGAGAGGGTGTTCTCCGTCATGATATTTTGCAGACGGTGGATGTGGACCCTGTTAACTCTATACCGATGGAGGAGAACCCCGAGGAACTGGAGGGGGACCAAGTTGGAGATGTCGCCCAAGGAATGGAAGAGGTCGACGCTGAAGAAACCAACATATCCGACCAAGCCGTGGAGCCAGCTAAGGATGCTAGAAAAACCAGGACTCGTGGTCAATCCAAAACCAAATCCAAAGCCAAAAAAGTTTCCAAGGCCAAGTCGCCCGTGATCGAGTTAGATGATGAGGGGGATGATGAAGATGATACGGCCCCTCTAAGCAAGAAGATTAAGATTGGGAAAACCAAGGTGAGCTCGACAGTTGATCAGGTCGACGCTAATGAGCCAATGGAGACTGAAGTTAGGAGTCCCCAGCCTTCTCCCGAGTCCGGGTTTCTTATGCCGAGTTGATCCGATCCGTGTTGACGAGCTAAGTAATGTGGCTCCTTTGACTAGGATTAAGCTGCTTGGCCGGGAGTACCGGAGGTGGAGTATGGACGGGCGTGGTCGGGAGGAGTCTTGACCGGGGATTTGATCATGGAATTTACCAAGAAGCCTCGACTCCGAAGTTTGCGAGCTAGGGTCGGGCTAGCTTCTTCCGAGGTAACCCTTGCAATCTCTTGTGTTGCTACTTTTATTTTGCTCGCTTATTCCAGGTTTCCATTCTGTTTCCCAAACTTAATACCTTCCTCCTATTCATCCTTTCAGTCTCTTGCCATGATTGACCTGGCTACTACTTATTGGAAGAGGCTGTGAGGAGCAGAGAAAAGCTAGCCAAGACTATGTTGGCTCGTAAGAACGAGGAAGCTGGGAAGGCTGGAAGGTGATCAAGCTCGGTTGAAGAAGACCATACAAAGTTGAAAGGGAGTTTGACAAGGCGAAGGAGGAGTGCTCGGACTTGGATAACTCTTATGAAGCTTTGAAACTTTTGAAGGATAATGAAATCAAATTGAAGGAGGAGGCTTGGAAGAGCTTAGGGGAGGCCAACAGTGAACTCGCTCGTCTCAAGGAGGAGAAAAATAAGGTGACGGCTGATCTTGGTGGCAAAGCAACAAGTGGAGGAGGTTCCGATTACCTTGGCCAAGAAACGGAGGAAGCGAATCTTTGCTCGACAACAATGGGAGCCTGGAACCGAACAATGCCTTGTAAAGGTTGCCAAAGATGAAGGCTGTGAAAGCTTATAAAGAAAGTGACGAGCTCCATGCTCATGTCACCAAGGAAGCCAGCGCCTTCTGGGATGTAGGTCGAGCACACATGGCTCGACGTATTATAGTGGATCCTGCTTTTGATATCTCAGTTGAACAACTTGCCCAATGGGCTGCAGAAGATCCCTATAATACGGCGGCTCGGCGGATATAGCTTGGTGCCTTACAATGAAAATGACTTGGAAATCATAGCTAAAGATGACGCGGCCGCCGAAGCTGAAGTTTGGACTCCTCCTCCTGTCGCTCAAGTTAATTATAGTACCATTTTAGCCTAGCTTGAAGAGCCTGACTCACCAGCCTTTGATGGTGATACTCCAAGACATGGGTTTTCGAGTCGGAGTAAACCAATCGGCCCCGAGCAGCGGAGGAAAGCTGTGGATAAACAAGCGGCTACCGGTGGTCGGGTTGAAGGCGATCCCAAGATTAAATTTTGAAGCTGTTGGTTATGTAATGAACAAGTCCCAAACATTTCTTGTTTTTGTCTTTATGAATACTTAGATGCCTTGGCCCTATTTTTGGGAGGCATAGCACTTTTGTAGTTTTAATTAAATAAGTCTTGGCCCACTTTGGGAGACTTACTTATGTTTAATCGTAATGTGGCTTCTCTTTTTGCATGTTGTATGCTTTGGATGTAAGTGTCGAGTTAGATTTAGTAGAGGCAACGAGTTATCTTAAGTTTGAGGTCGTCTGACTCTATGATGCTTTGGTCGACCTCAGACTTGATTAACTTTTGGAACGAGATTGATTATAAATCTAATCTGTTCAAACTATTTAAGCTGACCAAGGGTCGAGTTAATTAGAGCGAAGTCGATTAGGAATCGGACTTGTTGAATGAACGAAGGCGATTAGGAATCGAGCTAATTAGAACAAAGCGACTAAGAGTCGAGTTTGTTAGAACGAAATCGACTAAGAGTCGGACACATTAGCGAACAAAGGCGATTAAGAATCGAGGCTAATTAGAACAAGCGACTAAGAGTCGAGTTTGTTAGAACGAAATCGACTAAGAGTCGGACTTGTTAGCGAACAAAGGCGATTAAAAATCGAGCTAATTAGAACAAACTGACTAAGAGTCGAGTTTGTTAGAACGAAGTCGACTAAGAGTCGGACTTGTTAAATGAACAAAGCTGATTAAGAATCGAGCTTGTTAAAACGAAGCTGACTAAGAGTCGAGCTTGTTGGGGTTAGTGTAACAATATGCTTGATGGAATGAACTGCGCTTTTCATTGAAGTATGGAACATGCTTACATCAATTTGACACTAGAACTACCACAAACTTGAACTTGGAAACTGAAAACTAAAAGTAGTATTTGATAAGGTGAGTGGCGTGCCAAGGATGTTTCAACTCTTCTCCTCCGGGATGAGCTATCATGTATGTTCCTTCTTTGACGACTCGAGTAACCACATAGGGACCTTCCCAGTTAGGAGATAGCTTATTCTGCTGGGTCCTTCTACCCGTTGCCTCAATCTTTCTCAACACATAATCTCCAACTTGGAACGACCTTGCCTTGACCTTCTTGTCGTGATAAATTTTAGTTATTTGCTTGTAGTTGACCATTCGGAGGTAAGGTTTCTCGCTTCTCGTCGATCGAGGTCCAAGTCGATCAATCTGTTGGTATCATTGCTCTTGATCAAAGAAGGTCACTCTAGCGGTAGGGAATGCGAGCTCGGCGGGTGCCATGGCCTCGATCCGTAAGTGAGAGCGAAAGGGGTTTCCTCGTAGGCCCCAGAGTGGTTGTACGAAGCGCCCCGAAGAGCGAGGGAAGTTCGTCCAACCAATTGTTTCGTCGACCTACGAGCCTGTCTTGAGCGAAGATAGAACAAGTTTATTCTTTGCTTCGACTTGTCCATTTCCTTGAGGATAGGCGACAGACGATTTCCAATGTTTGATCCCTACTCGATTCATTTACATTTCGAAGGTTTGGGAGAAGCGTAAACCATTGTCGGACACTATAGCACGAGGAAAACCAAATCGACACCAAATGAAGTCGTGGATGAAGTTGATAGCATTCTCCTGCGTGATGCGAGCTAGTGGTTTGGCCTCAACCCATTTGGTGAAGTAGTCTATAGCAACTATCACATACTTGCGGTTTCCTCGGGCGGGAGGGAAGGGTCCAATCAGTCGACGCCCCACATGTCGAATGGCCAAGCTGCAGTGCAGGAGTGCTCGGTTCTTGGCACATGAGGTAAGTTGGCAAATATTTGACATTGATCACATTCTTGAACAAAGTTGTGAGTGTCGGCTCTCATGTGTGACGATAGTACCCCAAAGTGATTAACTTGTCGGAGAGTCCTGGCCCCGGTGTCCACCACAAATTCCACTATGCACTTCGTGTATCAATAGGGCGACCTGCTTGAGGGTGGATGCACTTTAGTAATGGTCGAGTATAAGATCTTCTAAACAGGTCGCCTCCTTGAATGACATACCTTGGAGCTTTCTTTTTGATAGCTCGAGCCTTCTTCTCGTCACCTGGCAGCTCACCACTTTCTAAGTATGCCTTCATTTCCTCGATCCAACACTTCTCCACGAGTCCAATTTCTTGAGGGATCCTCTATGCATTGAATTTTTACTCTTTCATAAATTTGGACTTTCGAGGAAGGAGATAGGTTCATCATGTGGTTCATCCAAAGTGGCTAATTTCGAGAGGAGGTCGGCTAGCTCATTGTCTTCTCGTCCAATTCTCTGAATCTCCCGAATTCCAAATCTTTTATCGGTTCCTTCACCGAGTCACGATATTTGATCGGCGTGGCACTAAGCACCTCGTACTCGCCTCGACACTGGTTAACTATCAATTGTGAATCACGGTAAGCCATGATCTTAGTTGCTCCAAAACACTTGGCGTACTCTATAGGCTGCTATCAAGGCTTCGTATTCGGCTGGTTATTGGAAGCATCGAACTTGAACCTTAATGACTCCTCGTACCTTTGTCCCAGATTACAGTTCAATTAGCACTATCCCAGCTCAGCTGCTATTCTTGGTCGGCGATCCGTCTGAATAGACCTTCCAACAATCGTCGGGTAGGCGGTGGCGACACAGGATTACGACTCCTTCCCTTTAGCCTTTTCTTTTGGAGCTCGGCGCTCGTCGTCTTCCTTGGTGAACGTAAGCTCGACCAAGAAGTCGGCTAGAGCTTGAGATTTCAACGCCTTTCGAGGTCGATACTCAATGTCAAATTCGGTAAGGGCAATTGACCAATTGAGAAGTCGACACGAACTCTCCGACTTGTGAAGAATTTTTTCTAAGGGGGCATTTGTAAGAACCACAATTGGATGAGCCAGAAAATAAGCTCGCAGCTTCCTTGAAGCCACGACTAGGGCATAAGTGACCTTCTCAGCATTGTAGTATCTGCTCTCCACATCTGATAAGGCCTTGCTTACGTAGTATACTGGTTTTTGAAGCCCTTCGTCCTCTCTAATCAACACTGCTGCAACCGACTTGTCTCCCACAGACAGATATACAAACAAGGTCTCTCCAGTGGTCGGGCTACTTAGCAGAGGTGGAGTAGCGAGGTAATCCTTCAATTGTTTAAACGACGAATGACATTCGGTCGTCCATTCAAAGCTTTTCGTCCCCTCGAGCTTTGAAGAAGGGGAGAGATCTCTGCCGACTTAGATATGAAACGACCCAAGAGTGCTACTCTACCGTTAAGTCGCCGCATTTCTTTGATCTTGGTGGGGGCTTTCATGTCGACCAGGGCCTTGATTTTCTCCGGATTAGCCTCTATGCCCCGTTGAGATACCATAAATCCAAGGAACTTTCCAAAGCGGCTACACCAAATACACACTTGCTGGGGTTGAGCTTCATGTCGTTTGCTCTCAAATTGGCGAACGTTTCCTTTAGGTCGACCACGTGACGTCCAGTCTTTGTTTTGATGACCATATCGTCGACGTAGGCCTCCATGTTTCGGCCAATTTGAGAAGCAAAGACTTTGTTCACCATCCTTTGATAAGTTGCCCCTGCGTTCTTCAATCCAAATGGCATCATGTTGTAGCAGTAGATGCCTCCAGCCGCTTGAAATGCCGTCTTGATTATGTTGTCCTCATGCATCTTAATCTGGTGGTACCCTGAATAAGCGTCGAGGAAGCTGAGGGTTGAGTGGCCAGCAATGGAGTCGACTAGCTTGTCGATTCTAGGAAGGGGATAACTGTCCTTTGGGCAAGCTAGATTGAGAGTGGTGAAGTCGACACACATCCGCCATTTGCCATTCGATTTCTTCACCATGACCACGTTGGCCAACCACGTTGTATGAGTGGCCTCTTTGATTATCCCTGCACTCAAAAGTTTTTGTACCTCAGCTTTGATAGCCTCTTCCTTATCACGAGCAAAACTTCTCAACTTTTGGGGTCTAGGCTTTATGGTCGGGTTGACTTCAAGTCTGTGAACAACGACCTCTTCCTTGATTCCCCTCATGTCTTCTACCTTCCATGCGAAGACATCATTACTTTCCTTGAGTAGCTCGATGATTTACATTCGCTCCTCAGCGATAGTTGCTTCCCAATCTGAATTTTTGGTCGGGGTAGGAAAGGTTGGTGATTCGACTCTAGCTCATCCCACGACTTCTAGCTCTGGTCCATCCACTGAATTGTAGAGTCTCGATGATTATCTCCTTGACCCTTTGTCTCTCCTCGGCCCTCGGGTGTGGAGCTTCTTACGCTATCATATCATCTAACTTGTACGCAACCTCGGCGGTGGTGGTGGTGGCCCCAGAGTTATTGTCGAGTGGAGGCGTAGGTTGCCTATGATGACTTGGTCGACCATAACTACATACGAATCGGCGTCGGTGGTGTTAGAGTGACGTGTCGACTCAAGCATGACCTCGTCATTTGAGCGATAGGTCGACTCTTCCACGTCGGTGATTGTTGTGATCTGGTAGTTTTGGTGGTGATTGAGACAACTTTAAATAACCGTCTGTTTGTCTCGATTTCTAGTTCTCTCTTCTTTCTTTCCCGAAGAACATGGTCGAGTAAGCCGGCGTGCCTTGTACGCGGCCTATTCCAGCGGGTGTGGGAACTTGACTCGGCGATGAGGGATCGATGCCACCATTCAGAGCGACTGTCCAGGGAATACCAAGTATGGCGGCGTAGTCACTATTTACATCAATCACGATAAATTGTACCTTTGACACAATCCTTTGGGGGTGATGGCCTAGATCGACGATCGAGCTCTATCGGCCTTTAGCATCAACTCGATGGTTGGTGAAGCCCTCCAACCTACCATCATATCTCCCAAGCTTGCTCATCATTAAGACCCATTTCTTTAAAAGTTTTGTAGAACAAAATATCCTTGCGAGCCCCCGTGTCGACTAAGAGTACGCTCGTCGTACATCCGTCTATGAGACACAGGATGACGAGAACTTGCTCCCTAGCCGCCATATTAGTTGCCAATTCATGGGGGTAGAAGGCGATCGCTTCATCTCGACTTCTCTTCTTGGAGGCACATGTGGGGCCTTATTGAGTTGGAAGATCTTGTGCTTGATGGCCGTGTTGCTTGCTTGCTCTGTAATAACCCCCGGAGTTCAATCTAGGTTGCCTAGGTCCCTGCTTTGTCCACGTCTTTGTTGCTCGCCTCCACCGGTTTGAGTCCTTTTCACGTAAGCCTCGAGTCTCCACAGTCGACCATTCTCTGGATGATGCGCTTCAATCCCAAGCAATCCTGCGTGAGATGACCGGTGTCCTTATGGTAGTCACAATATTTGCTATTGTCCCTTCTAAATTTGTTGCACAGGTTCATTGGGACGGGGAGGAGCCGGCTCGGCGGCATTCATAATCTCTGTTCGACTCACCATAAGGGGAGTGAAAGCCTCGGGCACTTTCTCAGTTGCCCTAGTCACTGTTCTTTCCATTTTTATTGTTTCCTCCATTCTTGTTGGAGTCCTTTTTATCATCGGCGACCTCCACCTTGGGGCTTTTACCATTCTTTTTCTCTTTCCTTTCTTTGACCAGAGCGACATTATACACCTTCTCAAACAACTCCTGTCGAGTTGTTCTTGTCTGGCTGTGAGTTCATAATCCATGTCTGCCGAGGAAATACCATTTCGGAAGCAATGTAATGACTTCCCTATCGGTGAGGTCTTCCTCTATCTTATCAACCATTTCCTTAAACTTGGTGAAGTAACTCATCGAGCTTTCATTCTTCGCTGCACCAAGTTATTCGGATCGGTGACAGTCATCTTCCGAGCTCCTGCGGTCGAAAGCGATCCAAGAACTTTGTCTGAAGCATGTCCAGTGGTGATGCTACCCGCGGCCGAACCGTTGAACCAAGTTAAAGCTGCCCCGGTGAGTGTGCTTAGGAGGGCTTTGCACATATTGTCGTCCTCATTGGCGACGAAACACATTGTGGCTTCCCGGATGTGCTATATGACTCCTTGCATTAGTCGACCCCGAATACTTCTCCAGAAGAGGCAACCTGAAAGTAGGAGGAGGCCGACTATCTCTGATTTCTTTGGATAAAGGTCGAAGAGCAAAATCAATTCGTTCGACCTTTCCAATCTCCTTTTTCTTCTCCTCCTCCCATTGTTCGAACTTCTTTTTCATCAACAACCACTCTGGCGTCGGGTCTTTCATCTCTTGCGGTGGGAACGACATTCGACCTTTGACCTTCGCTTAGGGAGTTACTTGTCTACTCCTCCTATCTGCTGTGAGAATGAGCCCTCTACGATCGAGCGGGGACCTATGCTGTCATTCCTTATGGGCGACACTTGCACCTCTCATTCCCCGAGATGGCGACAAATGCATTATCTCCATGTGGCGACTGCGCCTTTCGCCTCCTACGGGCGACTGCGCCCATTCTGTCTCTATGAGACCACGACCTCTGCGTCTGGTGGCGAAACACATGCATTTCTATTGGGTACATTAGCGCGTCCTTAAGTCGGTGAGCCTCTGCTCCTATTTACAGTGAGGCTAGCCCTTAGGTCGTTACTCGGCACATGAACGATAGTAGGAGCTCGTTGCACTATCTGTTTTCACCATTACGCCCCACACCTTCATTTGGCCTCACACTCCTGGCACTGTTGCCCATTGGAAACCTGAGTAGGGCCACTCTCTCGAGCGTACGTCGGCTGTTACGCCTCTTCCATGGCTATCAAGTCGGCCGAGAATTTGGGCTCGCTCAACATCATCTCCTTCTTGCTCATGGGGTTGGTGGAGGGACACGCCTGTTTCCAACATTAAGGCTGGCGAGTTGGACGTTTTGGAGGAGGTGGAACTCCTTGCCCATCCATATGCCTTTTCCCTCTCCTTGTGTCGGGCAATCCTGCCATCAGCAACCTTGGTAGAGCGGGTGGCTCTACCGTAGGGACGATTCGGTGGGAGAGGAGGCAAGTTAAGGTTCTCGGCGTTTGCGTTCGTGTTGTTGTTGTTTTCCTCTTCATGCCCAAGTGAAGCCTCGGATACGTGTCCGATGCGAAGTCACCATTGTTGTAGGTTGAGGAGTTTTTCGAGAGTCAAGCTAAAGCACGATTCCGGCAATGGAACCAAGCGATCTTTGCGGGAATTGTGCTTATCAATAATCTTCCACGTGGCAAGATTAATCACCTAGCTCCTTGACACAAATCAGAACCCACGACTAGCCGGATGTGTCTCCGGCGAAGACGCTCGGGCGTGAGAGTAAGAATACAGTTGAATAAAGCTCAAAATGTATTGAATAATGAATTCAGAATACAAAATGGCAGTTACCTTTGCACCGTTGGTAGTGATGATGTATTTTGTGACGACCCCAACCCTAGGCACTTATTTTAAATATTAAATTATATGCTTTTAATATTTATGTCATCTTTATATGTTCAATTATATCTTTATATTCTTAAATTAAGATAAATTGGGTGAAAAGTAAATTGAGGAACTTATGAGAATTTATTGGACATTAAATAAAGAAGCTAGGGAAAATAATAAAATTGGGAAAATGCTAAATAGTATGGGGAGGTTAAATGAGTGGGATGAATTAGTGGGATAAGGATTTAATTTAAATTTAATGGGTAGGGGAAAGCCTTGACTTATTTCCATGGGGGGGCCAAAATCCCTTAACCACCCATCCTCTTGCCATGTGTCACTTCCCTACTCCTCCTCTTACTTCCCCTCCTTCTCCTTCATTTCACTACCATTTCTTCATCCAAGAGCAAGAGAGAAAACCTCCATTGATGTTCCTTTGTCCAAGCTTTGCTCTAAGACATCTCTTCATCAAAAATCAAATCCAAGAGCACCTTTGAAGTTGAATCTCCTAGAGGAACCCATCTAGACCAATCTTTCCTAATAAAAACCCAAAGGTAAGTTATTATGACCTTTTCTTTCCTTGAATGATCATGAAAATGAATGTTATTGTGATTGTTCTCTTGAATATGATGATTGGGAACTTTGTTGGTTTATAGAAATATTATGATTTATGGATGTTGAATTTATCTAGGTTTAAGACTTGAATTCTTGGAGTTAAATGAGTGGATTGAAGTTACTAAAGTTGGGAATGCCCCTTAGGTTCATAACTTAGAAAATACTTGGTTGGAATCTTGGTATTTTGGGAGATTGTTGTTGTTGCTGCTGTTTTTCCATTTCTGGGCCGAGGGCACGAGTCGTGACCTCAGGCACGAGTCGTGCCATGTGAAGGTCACGAGTCGTCCCTTGGGTAAAGGGAAGTCATGACCGATCGGGGACGCCCGGGTTCGAAGGGGAAATTTGGGGACGAGTCGTGCCACTGGGGCACGAGTCGTGCCAGCACAGTCGTGCCACAGTGCAGAATTTCACCTCAACTTCATAGCTATTTAAACCTAATCAAACTCGAACCAAAATGAAACATCCTTACCCTAGATTAAAGTAGAATACTTTGGCTTCACAAGGACGTTCTAAGTGATCAAATTGGAATAGTAGAAGGACTTTAAATGATGATTGGAAAACCCTAGATAACCTAGTTTGGCAACTAAACAATCATGATCCCAACTTGGTAGATTCCCCTTAGACCTTTCAAGAGGCTATGTATTATTGTATAATGACTTTGTAGGATGGATTTATGCTACTTCCTTGCCTTACATTGAGTTCATATACATTGTTTCTATTGCATAGTGTATTGAATAAATGTTGCACTATGATATTGGTTGGACATGAGTATAGTTTACCATGTTGATATGTTGTTATCCCTTTTTGTGGATTTTATTCAAGTATCTATTATGTGCTTGATTATGTGTGAAGTCGGTGACGTTGGGGGTATAACGAGAATCACGATCAATTATGGAAGTGTGACCTAATGTGATCGGATTATGTTATATACGTGGCCGTCCCCTCACTGGCCACGAGGTTGGGGTATAAGCGTCTGTATTGAGCCAAAAGCCTTACGAGTTGCTCTTGTCTTATTTGGTTCCACTGAAAAACGGGTCTTATAAGACGTGAGTATTGCTTAAGCGGCTGTTTGTAATTGGAGTATTATTATACCCAATGTTGTACGACTACTTTGTTCGGACGGGAAAAGGTAAACCAAGGTAATGGAATGTGTTTATAGCTTTCCCAATGTGTTGTGTGCGACTTGTTATATGTTACATTTATTTGGCATATTCTTTGCATCCATAATAGCTTCTTTGAGATTTATTCTCACCCCTCTCCCTTTCTTGTTTTAGATCCCGAGACGGGAGGACCGCCCAAGTAAGGACGGAAAGGAGTTTGGGTTGTGAGCATTTTGGGATATTGTCGGGGTACGTTAGGTTGGCGTAGAAATTATTTTGTCATAATTCCTTTTGGGAGTTTGTAATTCTAAACTTTATTTTCTACGTTAAAAACCAATATCTTTTGTAACTAAACGGTTGATTGTTTTCAAAGTTAGTTATCTCCTCCTCCGATGTGGAGTTGAGTGGAGTTCTTTTGAAATGTTATATTATTAATGCTTATGTTTGAAAGTCAAAGTAAAGTTTTAAAAGTTTAGTGTTTTTGGGTTAGTTTGGGGACGCACCAACTCGGGACACGTGTAGGTTCGGGTCGGGGTCCTCACTTGGTATCGAGCTCGGTTAGAATTCTTGGGTAGAGTCTAGGCGAGTGAGAGTGTGTGGTAAGCGGCGTCGAGTGTTTAATGCGGGAGTTTGTTGTAATGGCGGGAAATGAAGGTGATCCGAATGCGGGTTTGGGTAATGTTGGCAATCCAAATGCCGAGATGATGGACATGTTCCGAGGGTTCCTTCAGCATATCGCAACTCAGAATCAGAATTTGAATCAGAATCTAGGCAGACAAGGGCAACATGGGTTGGAGAAGTTCGGGAAGATGTCTCCTCCTAGCTTCAACGGAGATCCGGATCGGTGAAGGGCGAGAGGTGGCTTGAGGCTATGAACAAGATTTTCGCGGCTATGGAGAGTACTGATGCGGAGAAAGTGAGATGCGCCGTTTTCAAATGGGAAGGACCAGCGGAGCATTGGTGGCAAGTAGTAAAGGATGGTTGGGACCGAGATTTGACACCGCGCACGTGGGAGAACTTCACGCTCAAGTTCGAGATCATTTTGTGCCGATGGTTACTAGAGACAAGAAAGAAGGCGAGTTCTGAAGGCTGGAGCAAGGGACCGTGACGATAGCGCGATATTCAGCTAAGTACACGAGTTGGCCCGATATTGTCCCCATTTGGTGCCGGATGAGGAGAGGTGAGTTTACCGGTTTGTGAAAGGTTTAAGAGTTGAGTTTCGGAAGCGGTTGTTGACGCATAACTTCGCCAATTTCCAAGCGGCGGTGAATATAGGCGTACCGGATTGAGAACGACATAGAGGAGCATCGTGGTAAGAATGAAGGAGGAAACAGGAACGGATTTCGGGGTCAAGGATCGGGACGAGAATAGAGTGCGGTAGAGGACTTTCACCCGGGGCGAATCGAGGAGGTCATGTGGCGGCTCCAGGCAAATCGTGCGACTTCCGGTCGGTTTGGGACAACATGTGGGTTTTGCAAGAGGATAGGGCATTCCGAAGACAAATGTTGGAGCAAACAAGGCAAGTGTTTGGAGTGTGGATCGCCGGGCCATTTCGGGAGGAATTGTCCCAGATTACGAGAATAAGCGACGGCAGTGCCAGGATTCGGGGTCAAGGTAGTGGTGTGAAGAGAGATGTTGATGGGAAACCTAAGGATAAAGTCCAAGGTCGTGTGTTTGCTTTGGGTCGAGGAGAGGTCGATCCTAATGCCGTCATTAGAGGTATAGTTCTGTCTCGGGAGTTAAGGCCCGCATTCTTATAGATCCGGGTCTTCCCATTCATTGTGGCGTCTCATTTTGCATTCTCATTGCATATCTTGCACGAATCTATGCCTTATGTGTTAGAGGTCTCTACTCCTATGGGAGAGAGCCTTGAATCTTCTTTGATATAGTGGATGTGATGTGACTATATGTGGGCATGTATTGCCGGTGGATTTGGTCGAGTTACCAATCCGTGATTTTGATGTGATCCTTGGTATGGATTGGTTAAGTCGGTGCCATGCTTTGGTAGGCTGTCGTAGGAAGCGAGTCTCATTTGCTATGCACGATGTGCCTACATTTATATTTGATCTTGGAGATAAATCTATGTTCGGGTTACATGTTATTTCGCCTTAAAAGCTAGAAAGATGCTATCTAAGGGTGTACGGGTTACTTAGCTTATGTGGTAGATTCCAATAAGAAGTCTCCCGAGTTAGCTCATGTTCCGGTTGTGAATGAATTTAGTGATGTGTTCTCTAGTGAGTACTCTATGCCTCAGGACCGTGAGATAGAGTTTTGTATTGACTTAGTACACAGTACCGCTCCTATCTCTAAAGCACCCTATAGAATGGCTCAGGCCGAGTTAAAAGAGTTGAAGGTCCAATTGCAAGAATTGTTAGACCGAGGTTTTATTCGCTCCTAGTGTGTCTCAGTGGGGAGCACCGGTCTTGTTTGTTAGGAAGAAGGATGGTACCTTACGATTGTGTATTGACTATCGTTTGTTGAACCAAGCCACCATTAAGAATAAATATCCTCTTCCGCATATAGATGATTTGTTTGACCAACTCCAAGGTTCCGTTATCTACTCAAAGCTTGATTTGAGAAGTGGATACCATCGGTTGAAGATTAGACCGGATGATGTTGCTAAGACTGGCTTTTCGAACTAGATATGGTCATTATGAGTTTGTTGTGATGCCGTTTGGGTTAACTAATGCTCCAGTAGTATTTATGGATATGATGAACCGTGTTTTCAAGCCTTATCTTGATAGTTTTGTGGTGGTCTTTATTGATGATATTCTTGTGTATTCTAAGTCCCGGGAAGAGCATGAGAACCATTTGAGGATTGTCTTGTCCGTTCTTCGTGAGAAGCAGTTGTATGCTAAGTTCAGTAAGTGCGAGTTTTGGCTTGAGCAGATTTCTTTCTTGGGGCATGTTGTGTCGAGTTCGGGAATTTCTGTTGATCCTTCAAAGATTGAGGCCGTGGTTAATTGGAAGCAACCTTCGACTGTGACCGAGGTCCGTAGTTTTCTTGGTTTGGCGGGGTATTATCGGAGGTTCATTGAGGGGTTTTCTCGGATTGCGACTCCGTTGACTAGGTTGACTCGGAAAGATGTATCGTTTGTATGGGATTCCAAGTGTGAAGCAAGCTTTGATGAATTGAAGAAGAGATTGACAACGGCTCCTATTCTTACCCTTCCGGATGGTTGTGAGAATTTTGTGATCTATAGTGATGCCTCGAAGGCGGGTTTGGGATGTGTATTGATGCAAAATGGGAAGGTTATTGCGTATGCCTCTAGGAAGTTATCACCGGCGGAACAGAATTATCCTACTCATGATATGGAATTGGCGGCGATTGTATTTGCGTTGCATAAGTGGAAGCATTATCTTTACGGAGCGAAATTCGAGATTTTCACCGATCATAAGAGTTTGAAGTACCTATTTACCCAAAAGGAGTTGAACAACCGGCAAAGAAGATGGTTAGAGTTTTTGAAGGATTTTGATTGTGTCATATCCTATCATCCGGGAAAGGCCAATGTGGTGGCCGATGCGATTAGCCGAAAGGCGTATGTGACAGCCTTGAGTTCTCGGGAGTTGAAGAGTGAAGTGATAGTTGCGAATGTTCGAGCCGTTCCGACATTGTATGGTGATTTGAAGGAAGCTCAACAAGAAGATCCGGAATTGAAGAAAATTTGTGATCAAGTGCAAGATGGGAAAGCCGGGGATTTTGCTTTGAATCGAGATGGGATTTTAACCTTCGAGGGAGAATTTGCGTTCCGTCATCGCCGGAAATCAAGAAGCGTGTTTTAGAGGATGGCCATAAGTCCAAGTTTGCGATTCATCAGGGAGTACCAAAATGTATCAAGACTTGAAGCGTGGATATTGGTGGAATGGAATGAAAAGGGAAATAGCGGATTATGTATCTAAGTGTTTGACTTGTCAACGGATCGCGAGAACATCAAAGACCGGCGGGACTACTTCAACCATTGGATATTCCGGAGTGGAAATGGGAAGGGATCTCGATGGATTTTGTTTCGGGTTTGCCTCTCACCGCATAAAGAAGATGGATGCTATATGGGTTATTGTGGATCGGTTGACGAAGTCGGCTCATTTTCTTCCGGTATCAACCAAGTTTTCGTTAGAGAAGTTAGCTCGGTTGTACTTAAAGGAGATTGTAAGACTTCACGGAGTTCGGTTAGTATTGTTTCCGATAGAGATCCGAGGTTTACATCTAGATTTTGGAGAGCATTGCATGAAGCTTTGGGTTCTAAGTTATGTTTTAGTACGGCATTTCATCCTCAAACCGATGGTCGATCCGAGAGAACTATTCGAATACTTGAGGATATGTTACGAGCTTGTGTGATGGATTTCCAATTATCTTGGGAGGATCATCTACCGTTAGTCGAGTTTGCTTACCACAACGGTTATCGATCTAGTATTGAGATGGCTCCGTATGAAGCATTGTATGGTAGGAAGTGTCGATCTCCGATGTGTTGGGACGAGGTTGGTGAAGCGAGACTTTGGGGCCCGGATTTGGTTCGAGATTCTACGGAGAAGATCAAGGTGATTCGGGATAGATTGAAGACGGCTCCAGTAGACAGTAAAAGCTACGCCGACAATAGAAGGCGGGACTTATCTTTTCGGGTTGGTGACTTTGTGTTCTTGAAGGTCTCTCCGAGGACGGGGATTAAAAGGTTCGGTAATAAGGGCAAGTTGGCTCCGAGGTTTGTAGGTCCGTTTGAGATTCTAGAGAAGATAGGGAATTGGCTTACCGGTTAGCGTTGCCTCCGTCTTTTTCTTTACTCCATGATGTCTTCCATGTTTCGATGCTTAGGAAGTATTGTCATGACCCCTCCCATGTTTTGAGCTCTCCTCCCGATGATGTCCAAGCGGACATGTCGTATGTTGAAGAACCATTAAGAGTATTAGAATTCCAAGTTAAAGAGTTGAGAACTAAGAGTATTCCGATAGTGAAAGTCCTTTGGAAGAATCACACCGTAGAGGAAGCAACGTGGGAGCTAGAGTCGGAGATGAGAGCGAAATACCCGTGGTTGTTTGAAAATCCAAGTAAGTTTCCTTTTTAAAATTCGGGTCGAATTTTCTTTAAGGGGGAGTGAGTGTGACGACCCCAACCCTAGGCACTTATTTTAAATATTAAATTATATGCTTTTAATATTTATGTCATCTTTATATGTTCAATTATATCTTTATATTCTTAAATTAAGATAAATTGGGTGAAAAGTAAATTGAGGAACTTATGAGAATTTATTGGACATTAAATAAAGAAGCTAGGGAAAATAATAAAATTGGGAAAATGCTAAATAGTATGGGGAGGTTAAATGAGTGGGATGAATTAGTGGGATAAGGATTTAATTTAAATTTAATGGGTAGGGGAAAGCCTTGACTTATTTCCATGGGGGGCCAAAATCCCTTAACCACCCATCCTCTTGCCATGTGTCACTTCCCTACTCCTCCTCTTACTTCCCCTCCTTCTCCTTCATTTCACTACCATTTCTTCATCCAAGAGCAAGAGAGAAAACCTCCATTGATGTTCCTTTGTCCAAGCTTTGCTCTAAGACATCTCTTCATCAAAAATCAAATCCAAGAGCACCTTTGAAGTTGAATCTCCTAGAGGAACCCATCTAGACCAATCTTTCCTTATAAAAACCCAAAGGTAAGTTATTATGACCTTTTCTTTCCTTGAATGATCATGAAAATGAATGTTATTGTGATTGTTCTCTTGAATATGATGATTGGGAACTTTGTTGGTTTATAGAAATATTATGATTTATGGATGTTGAATTTATCTAGGTTTAAGACTTGAATTCTTGGAGTTAAATGAGTGGATTGAAGTTACTAAAGTTGGGAATGCCCCTTAGGTTCATAACTTAGAAAATACTTGGTTGGAATCTTGGTATTTTGGGAGATTGTTGTTGTTGCTGCTGTTTTTCCATTTCTGGGCCGAGGGCACGAGTCGTGACCTCAGGCACGAGTCGTGCCATGTGAAGGTCACGAGTCGTCCCTTGGGTAAAGGGAAGTCGTGACCAGTCAGGGGACGCCAGGTTCAGAAGGGGAAATTTGGGGACGAGTCGTGCCCTGGGGCACGAGTCGTGCCCTGGTCTGGAATTTCACCTCAACTTCATAGCTATTTAAACCTAATCAAACTCGAACCAAAATGAAACATCCTTACCCTAGATTAAAGTAGAATACTTTGGCTTCACAAGGACGTTCTAAGTGATCAAATTGGAATAGTAGAAGGACTTTAAATGATGATTGGAAAACCCTAGATAACCTAGTTTGGCAACTAAACAATCATGATCCCAACTTGGTAGATTCCCCTTAGACCTTTCAAGAGGCTATGTATTATTGTATAATGACTTTGTAGGATGGATTTATGCTACTTCCTTGCCTTACATTGAGTTCATATACATTGTTTCTATTGCATAGTGTATTGAATAAATGTTGCACTATGATATTGGTTGGACATGAGTATAGTTTACCATGTTGATATGTTGTTATCCCTTTTTGTGGATTTTATTCAAGTATCTATTATGTGCTTGATTATGTGTGAGTCAGCTGACGTTGGGGGTATAACAGAATACGATCAATTATGGAAGTGTGACCTAATGTGATCGGATTATGTTATATCGTGACCGTCCCCTCACGTGGCCACGGGTTGGGGTATAGCGTCTGTATTGAGCCAAAAGCCTTACGAGTTGCTCTTGTCTTATTTGGTTCCCTAAAAACGGGTCTTATAAGACGTGAGTATTGCTTAAACGGCTCATTTGTAATTGGAGTATTATTATACCCAATGTTGTACGACTACCTGTTCGGACGGGAAAAGGTAAACCAAGGTAATGGAATGTGTTTATAGCTTTCCCAATGTGTTGTGTGCGACTTGTTATATGTTACATTTATTTGGCATATTCTTTGCATCCATAATAGCTTCTTTGAGATTTATTCTCACCCCTCTCCCTTCTTGTTTTAGATCCCGAGACAGGAGGACCGCCCAAGTAAGGACGGAAAGGAGTTTGGCTGTGAGCATTTTGGGATATTGTCGGGATACGTTAGGTTGGCGTAGAAATTATTTTGTCATAATTCCTTTTGGGAGTTTGTAATTATAAACTTTATTTTCTACGTTAAAAACCAATATCTTTTGTAACTAAACAGTTGATTGTTTTCAAAGTTAGTTATCTCCTCCTCCGATGTGGAGTTGAGTGGAGTTCTTTTGAAATGTTATATTATTAATGCTTATGTTTGAAAGTCAAAGTAAAGTTTTAAAAGTTTAGTGTTTTTGGGTTAGTTTGGGGACGCACCAACTCGGGACACGTGTAGGTTCCGGGTCGGGGTCCTCACATATTTATAGGTGATGGTTGTTGTATTTTTGGTGGAGCGATATGTGCTCCGAGATTCTAGCGGCAGTTACTTGTCATGAGAACGTGCTTGGAACAGCCCCTGATTTGTAGGGATGCGGTTATGGAAAGGTTTGACCATGCAAGTCTACTTTAGCTAGCTCGACGCTTGAGTGATTAGGTCGAGGTCGCCACTTGAAGAAGGGTCGACAGGCCGACGGGTAGAAGCATGGATCGTACCGTGTAAGAGTATGGATTATAAGGTCGGGCTAAGTCAGGTCGGGACCAAATAGGTCGGACGTTGGGCTTAGTCGACGGATATTTGGCATGAGTTTTGGGCCTTGCATTGATTGGACATGTCCCTCTTGATACGTTGGGGCAATGGCTGCCTTTAGGATTGGGCTATGCTTACTTGGCCCAACTCGACACTTTTGGTATGTGCACAAATAAAATATAATACAAGTGTAAAGTAAAGTATAAAGACCATAAATGACCGTTCAATAAAAGTAATGAAATACGTGGAGAAATTAACTATAATATATATATATATATATATATATATATATATATATATATATATATATATATATATATATATATATATATATATATATATATATATATATATATATATTAAAGTTGGTGAGGAGGGTTATGGCTTCGCCACGTGAACAAGTTTAGACAAATTTTTAATTTTGGAGAAGCCACATCATCACTATCCCAAAATCTATATGACTTTTGATATTCTCCTTATTAGCTAATACTATTAGTTAATAATAATAGTTATTATATAGGTTACCTATTACTATTAATAGTATTAATTAACTATAATAGTTACTTTATAAATTAACTATTACTATTAATAGTATTAGTTAACTATAATAGTTACTATATATGTTAACTATTACTATTAATTATATTAGTTAACTATAATAGTTACTATATAAGTTAACTATTACTATTAATAGTATTAGTTAACTATAATAGTTACTTTATAAGTTAACTATTACGATTAATTGTATTAGTTAACTATAATAGTTACTATATATGTTAACTATTACTATTAATAGTATTAGTTAACTATAATAGTTACTATATATCTTAATTATTACTATTAATTGTATTAGTTAACTATAATAGTTACTATATAAGTTAACTATTACTATTAATAGTATTAGTTAACTATAATAGTTACTATATATATGTTAACTATTACTATTAATAGTATTAGTTAACTATAATAGTTACTATATATGCTAACTATTATAATAAATAGTATTAATTTACTATATAGCTTAAGTAATAGTATTATAGTTACAATATATGTTAACTATTACTATTAATAATATTAGTTAATCATAATAGTTACTATATATATATCAAAGTAGGTCGTTAATAATGCCAATGAGCATTTAGCTTAAAGACGTACTTTTTTCGGGGAAGGTTAAGGGTTGGAACCCCCTACATTGTATTTAAAATGTTGTAATTTGAAAAGAAATAGGTCGTTAGTTTTTCATTCACTTTGTTAACGTCCATAAAAAATGTTGCATACTGATATAAATTATTACATAAAAAATAAATGACATAAAGTATGAACATCAAAAATAAAATAGCAAAAATTGCTACATTGTTAGTCACAATGCAATTCCTATTAAACTTATGTGCAACAAAGTTATTAAAATTGAACACAATTTTTCTAACTTTATAAATGTTAATGTTTTGATTCATTTATAATATACTTATATTATAAAAAATAAATCATGATATTATCAAATTAGCTTTCCGTGCGGAGCACACGGGTTACCTACTAGTTAACTATAATAGTCAAACCATCATTTTGGAGTCAAGCGACTTAAAAGGACCACGTGGACAAGGTAAGGGAAAAAGGAGTGAGATCGCTGACTCTGTCGAAATGGTGATCTCGTTTGAGTCAAAGTATATAAAACGGATAAAGTAAGACGGAGCGAGATCGCTGACTCTCGCGAAATGGTGATCTCGCTCTCTCTCCTGAGTTTCCATTCCAGCACAAGCCATGTCCAGCGAAATCATCAATTATGGCGAAATGGCAATCCCGTCTAAGAGATATCTGGAATATGTCTAACGGTCCTCGACAAATGGCTAACCATCTCTGACACAAAGATTGACATCAAATAATATAGGACTCAAATTCTACTTTTGGCGCCTCTATGATCCCAGAAAATGATCCCAGAAAAGGTGGAGAAGTCGGCTAAAGTATGTTGAGTCTAGCTAATCAGGAGGAGACGTGTCATGTGGCACAGGATAACCGTGATGATGTCATATCACCTTATCGCCTTATGAGAGTATATATATCCTTCACCTTGGAGGTCATGTAAGCCACTTTTCCTACCCTCAAGCTCTTTTCTTTTCATTTTTAAGCTTCTTTCGTATCAGAAACTTAATCTCACACCGGATGGGTTTTAGCCGGATAAGCCCCCAGCTCAGCTTACAGTGTTCACTGTGTAGGTTCGAGGTGGACGATCGTGCCAGATTTACTTAGGTGCAATCAACGTGTGGTGATGTAGATGTTAAGGATAATGTGAAAATGATAATGTTTAAGGTTTTTGGTAGCATCAGGAGGAGTATATGATACTTCACCAAGCTAATATTCCTATAGATGAAGCGGATAATGTGAAAATGATAATGTTTAAGGTTTTTATTTTTTAAGATTATAAATAAGAGTAATTTCATTTTCCATTTTCAACAAAACACCTTAAAGAGAAAAAAAGAAAGATCAATAATTATTAAAACATGGCCTAGCTAGTGGTGATGTAGATGTTAAGGATCAACATCCTGTTGTAACGCCATAAATATCACATTTCTAAATAATTTAAAATGGATAATTTAATATAATTTTATTATAAATTAAGAAATGTACAAATAATAATTACTACTCCCTTCGTCCCAAAAACAATTTCCCATTTTTTTCGTTTACACGAAGATTTTTTGAACAATACTTTTAGGTGGCTTTAATTATCTTAATGAAAATTTAAAAAATGTTATTGATACACCATTATAAATACTATTAATAACAATTTTTAGATATTTATTCGGATAATCAAATCAATCTAAAATTATTATTCAAATAATGATAAAAAAAGTAGGAATATCATTTCGAGATAGAGGAAATAAAGTATTCTAGCCATCATCTTTTGTTAGAGAAAAGTACCTTTTTCGCATTTGAACTAGTTTAAATTTTATATTTTCATCTTTAAACCAATTATTTTTACCTTTTCTTCCTTAACCCATCAATTTTTGAATTATGTCATCTATCCGTCTGTGTCTGCCATTCAAAACCCCGTTAACTTGCTGATGTGGCATATTAATATGACATTTTTGGGTTTTATAGGCAGGGTTCATTGCTTATTTTGAAGTATTAAGGATTAAATTGAAAATAGTATACTTTAAACCCTAAATATTATTATAATGATTGTAAAGGGCATAAAGTAAAAAAAATAAATTAAACCCACGTCTCCTCTTCTTTATCCTCTCACACTCTCACAGTTACAAAATTAAGAAAAAGAAGAAGAAGAACTCCTCTCTAAAATCATCAGTCGTCCCTTCCTCTTCTCCCCACCATCCCTCTTTACACCACTCTCTCGCTTCCCTAGCGCAACCCCGACTCGCACCCTCACACCAACAGCCACCCCTCTTTCGACGCCAACACCAGTGCTCCTTTGTGATATCCCCATCCCACATCAGAAATATATGGGAATTTAGTGCGATATATAAATGGCCCATACACTACTACTAAGCATCAAATCATCCATTGAACTTTTGGAGGCCTATGATGGGCTGTGGTTGACCCAATTGAGTAGGTGCTTAGTGGGCCAGAGTGTGGTGCATGCGTAGCGGGTCGGGCTTCGGACTCGGGTCGTTACAAATGGTATCAGAGCAGAACCCCGGCCTTAAGGCTTGCGAGCTAGCACAGGGGTATGATCTGGGTATTGATTGACCTTGCCAGGGACGGCAAGGGTTTGAGTGGAGGAGATTGTGATATCCCCCATCCCACATCGGAAATATGTCGAAATTTAGTGTGATATATAAAAGGCTCATACACTACTACAAAATATCAAATCATCCATTGAACTTTTGGATGCCTGTGATGGGGTGTGGTTGACCCAATTGAGTAGGTGCTTAGTGGGCCAATGTGTGGTGCCTGCGTAGCGGATCGGGCTTCGAGCTCGGGTCGTTACATCCTTTCTCCCACTCCAACCGTCTTTACCCCTGTCTTGCTCGTCAGCGTCGATTGCTTGGATGGCTATCTCCAATTTGGCGTCTCCCCAGTCTCTCTTCTTAGATCTTGAATTTTGAAATCATACCCGTTCATTTTTCCTTCTGATTTGAAAATTTTGAGTTTTATGTGTATTTTTTACGTGTCCTGGTTGTTGGTGGTAGTTGTATTAAGGATGGTGACGGTGACAGTGGATTTTTTGATATGTTGTTGATAGTGGTGGTGGGTGTGATGGTAGTAATGGTCGTTTTCTAAAGGTGTTAGGAGTTGAAGGAATTAGGGGTGTGCATGGTTCGGTGTTAGGTCGGAACCGAATCGAACCAAAGGATATTGGTTTTAGGTGTTTTGAAACCAATAAGTTTCGGTTTATTAATGGTTTGGTGTTTTTGGTTTCGGTTTGATATCGATTTGGTTCAGTGTAAAACAAATAAAATACTGACTCAGGAAACATAAAGAAGGCAGCATTGTTGAAGGCCAAAAAACCTAAGATATGCTTCATTGGCTTTTGCATCTCAAGTCACAAACCTATGCTGAATTACATATAAAAACGAACATGATTATTAACTAGTTTTCTAGTAAATCTGGCTAAATAGTGAAGCAGTTCAAAACATGGTAAGACTTTGGTAGTAGTTTTAACATATCTTCCCATGATATTTCATGAAAAATAGAAGGCGACCACACAAAATTAGCACGATACTGTCAAACACACCGAAATGAAAAGGTGTTAAAAGTTCCACTTCATTTAGTAACCTGGTTGTAACATATTCACTGCATTTTTTGCTTTTTCAAGAACCTGATAGATAAGCCTATATCCACAAGTTAGGTGGTCTGAATAATGGTTCGTCGCTCAATTTAACTTATAATTAGAAAATAAAAAATTACTATACTTGAGCAGAAAAATGTTGAACTGGGATATTTGGACCTCCACACAAAGAAAGCATTCTTATGTAGTGTACATGAAACTGAAATAGCAAACCACAAGCTATGCATGATAGAAAAAAAATGCAAGGAATATCTAAGGTTATTGACCTGAATTAATCACAAAAATGTCGACTTTCCATTATATACTTGGGTTGAATGCTATTGGTCGAAGAGACTATTAAAGGATGTCATTTTGACTTTGCATTTAGTCGATTTCTAAAAGTACCAAAAATCACTAACAGAAGCACAATGAAATAAGATGGTAACCCCTTCTGCCCCTTAGCTATGGTGCAACTACTACCAGTTGGGAAACCATATGCAAATGATGGTTATTCAACTTAATGCATAGGTCACGCCGTAATTTTATACTCCCTCCGTTCCATTATATGCTTCACCATTTTGAGAAATCACGCAAATTAAGAAAAAAGGTAAGTGAAGAAAGTGTTGTGAATGTAAAAGTAAAATAGGAGAGAGAATGAGTGGATGGAATAGTAAATTTGAAAAGTGTTGTGAGTATAAAAGTGAAATAGGAGAGATAATGAATGGGTGGAATAGTAAAGATTCTTTGCCATTTTAGGAAAGGTGAAGCTTTTAACGGGACACCCATTTTGACAAAAGGTGAAGCTTGAAATTGGACGGAGGGAGTATATGTTAACGGTTCAGTTCGATTTCTTAATGATTTAAATATTTTAAACTAGAACCGAATCGATTTATTCGATTTTTTATTTTTTATAAACCGTCCCAAACCAATGACCTATTGGTTTGATTTTTCGGTGTTAATGGTTTTTTTTATTTTTCTGCTCGCCCCTAGAAGGAATAAAGGAAAACTAGAAATTAAAAAAAATTGTTTGTAAAATGATATATAATAAAATAATGAGAGTGTTTAAAAAGAAAAGAGAAATAAACAAATTAAAAATATTAAAATTTCCATTTATTATTTTATTATTAACAAATAAACAATAAATTAGATGATTCTTGGTATTTATAATTTATTTGAACAATTTTCTCTCTTTCAATAAAAAATCTCAACTTTCATACCATTGTTTTAGTTGATTAGTCAGCTTCACATAGGAAAGAAGGTAATGTAATGGTGCCAACTTAGATAAGTTTAACAGAATTTCGGATTGCTAACCGACGAAAGGATGACAAAATCTAAAAAGCTAAATTAAAGACGAAAAGGTAAAAAATTTGATTTAAGAGGGACGAAAAAAGTACTTTTCACTCTTTTATTACGGTTGCTAAACGAAGTGCTAATGCTTTGATTGATTATGTCTCTAGTCATAACTCTAGTTATAAAATATATGATTAATTTCTATAGACATTTAATTAAACATTTTTCAAATCAACTTGTCCAATTGAAAAGATAAGCCAACTAATTAATTAACACCACAATCATAGATATTTTATTTTATTTTTAAATCAAGCAATGAAGGATTAACACGTTCTTTAATAATATTGGACGAAAATTAGAGGCCAACCTTCATCTTATGTTTACACAATATCATGTCATTATTAAAGACCCACCAACACCAACACCAACCCTAATTACTATTGTCATATGCATTTCTTCATTTTATATTATTATCCTTCTCATTTCATAATATATGTCATATTTTTATTTAGCTTCTTTCATAATAAATATTATATATATTTTTTTTGAAAAAAAAAACATTTATTAAACACAAGAATACATTGTTAAGAATTGGCAATCCAGACAGTCTGGAAGCTCAACTCATACACTGCTAAAGTTTCTAAGGGCAACTCCAATGGCAGCCTGGCAGGAGTTAGTGAAAGGTATCAAAATCAAATTTTGATATCTTTCAAGCACTATTTATAGGGTACTATATTTTCATCTCCAATTGAAGGAGTTAGCGAAGGTATCAAAATTGTTTTTTTTTTTTTCAAATTTTTAAATTTTATTTCACATTTAAAATATTTTATTTAATTGAAAAGATATTTAATTGAAAAAAAAATAATTTAATTTAAAAAAAAATCTATTTTCACCCGTGTCATATTTTCATTTGCTACCTACTCCCTCCGTCCCGCTAGAAGTGTCACTTTTTACCCAAAATGGCGTCCCGTTTGAAGCGTCACCTTTCCTAAAAAGGAAATGTTTTATTAATATTCTATTATCCCATCCACTATTCCCTCCACTAATTCTCTCTCCTCTACACTCACAACACATTTTAAATTCACTTCCACTAATTCTCTCTCCTATTTTCAAGTTTTACCTATTGAAAAGAGTTAGCCAAAATATCAAATTTGGTACCTTGATTAACTCCTTATCTAATTTTGGTACCTCAAATTTTACCTATTGAAGCTGCTAACTCCCTTGAAAAGGTACAAAAACTTAATTTTGATATCTCCCTGAACATACTAAAAGTATCGAGCTGGGCCAAGCAAGAAAAGTCCAGTCCTCAAGTAAATTATGGTCACTATATTCTCAGTGGGCTAGGCCCAACGATCACATGGCCCAAAGCCCATCTCATTTATACGTCGACTTAAGTTAATTGTCCGACCTACCCGGTCCCGACTTAACTAAGTCCGACTTCATGACCCAAGCTCAATTTCGGGTACGATCCAGCTCTACCCGTCAGCCAGGTCGACCTAACTTCAAGTGTCGACCTCGACCTACCCAAGCAAACGTCGACCTAACTGTTACAGGCGCAAGTGCAATTACTCTTGTCATAACTGTATCCCTACAAGTTAGGGACCGTTTAAGGACACGTTCCCATGATGCGTAACTGTCCCTTAAATTGCGGAGCTTATGTAGCCCTGCCCAAAAAACCACAAACATCAACTATAAATACATTACCACTACAACGGTTCCAAGGTAACTGCAATTTTGCTATCTGAATATCACTTATTCAATACGTATTTTGCTCTCCAAATTTATATACTTACTCTCACGCCCGAGGGTCTAAGCCGGAGACACATCCGGCTAGTCATGGGTTCTGATTTCAGGTCAAGAAGCTAGGTGATCAGTCCTACCACGTGGAGAAAGATTGATAAACACATTTCATGCGGCATCACTCCCATTGGAATTGGATATGCCCTAAACTATGGCAACCATGTAAGGTAATAGTTGAAATAATGTTGCATTAACCACCATGCATTAACAAAGACTTGTGACCCCTTCTGAAATACTCCCTTCCGTCTCGCTACAAATTGTACATTTTTCTTATTGGGTGTTTCATTACAAACTGCACACTGTCTAAAATGGCAAAGAATCTTTACTATTTCCTCAACTCATTCTCTCCTACATTATTTTAATACTCACAACACCATTATAATTTACTATTCCCTCCACTCATTCTCTCTCCTATTTTACTTTTACACTCACAACATTTGTATCATTATTTTTTTCCTTAATCTTCGCGCAAACAGTAACTGTGCGGTTTCTACCTGGACGGAGGGAGTATAACATTAATTAATTGAAGACAAAAAATCATAAATTAAAGACAACGTGCATATATGGTCCATGCGAGTTAGGTTTCATAAATCGATCATTTGATTTAATGTACGGAGAATAATCAGCAATTCATAATTGGAAGACGTTATTTTTAAATAAAGATTTTGGTATATATTGTGGGTATTTAGAGTTCTTCATTTATTTGACAAGGTCAAAGGTATTATAAAGGGTGTATATTTAGCCCAATTGCATCCATATACTAAATTCACGTATACACGTGAGGAAGAGTGTTAATATTTAAATGTGATATACATTGTGGATTCATTCTCTATCACCTAAAGATTTTAGATGAGTTGATTACTTAACAAATGATTAAATCTGAGCTTTTATCTTATAATCAATTGACAATAAGTGAAGTGACTCAGAATTTTTATACGGTCAATGTTTGACTAGCTAATTCTCGACTTGGAATAATTGATCAAACATGAAGAACTTTCTATAAGAAAGTAGTTGATGAGCCATTGGCATAATAGCGTAGGCTTTTGCGTCATCTCAAATAATTTTTTAAAAAAAATAATTAAAAAAAGAATAATACTCCCTCCGTTTCAAAATGTTTGTTTCATTTGACTTTTTAGTTGAAATTTGATCACAAATATATGACAATTTAATTATGTTCATGAAATTCTAAAAATTCCTATTGATTCACCATTAATAATATTATCAACAACAACTTTTAAAATTTTATAAACATGATTAATCTCTCATAAATTTGTGATCAAAGTTCAATAAAAAAATTCAATGAAATAAACATTTTGGGACGGAGGAAGTACATTTTATTCTTTGGAGTATCTAGGTTGTTTTTTTGGTGTAAAACTGGGTTGTTGTGGGTAATACATGTAGTGAAATTTGGTACCGCTTCCCTCAATTTGTGGGTTGTTGCAAAAAGACATGATGATTCGATTACATCACTTTCAAAGTAAACTTTTAAAATTTGACGAACGAGATGCGTCACGCGAAATTTATAATTAAAAAATTAATTTTCACTATACAAATAAAAGAAACCGAAAAAGCCGAAAGGAAGGGAGATAGTGAAAAAGTCGATATACAAAGCATGAGCAGTTTTGAAGTGGGACCAGTGTGAAGGTATCCAAGTGGGACCAGAGAAGGGGAAGGTTTACTCCAATGGGACCGGTTGGTGTCGCAATTCAAGCGTTGCCACAAAATTTTTCATGGCCAACGATTAACATCATAAGAGTGGGTCCACTGATTTTTTTAACGGCCAATCATGTACAGCGTTGTCCACCTAGGCCCTAGTGGCCTAGTCACCCGCCAAAATGCCAGCTTGATCAGCAATCAGGTGTGATTGTACTCTAATAATTTACTAACGGGACCTTTTTTACGTTTAAAAAATATAACTAGTGTGCAGGGGCGGTGACGGGCTGTAAATTTTTCAAAATTAATGTTAATATATATAAAAAATTATTAAGTGCACACTTCACTTATCAGCTCATTCCACCTCCTTGGTATAAAAAAAAAGAGTTGATGTAGGTAGTCATGTAATAAATAATTATTTTTTAAAATTTTTTGGCTAACGTAATTTGTAAACCTCTGCATTTTAACATTGGGTCTGCCCTGCCGGTGTGAAGTAACATTCTAGATAAATGTTGACAAAAACCATGCAATATATTTCAAAGGCAAGGGGTTCCCCAAATAAATTCAAAGTCAAGAGAGTTTAGTTGAAAAGGTTGTGAATAATTATTGGACAGGTAATTCATTATAATATAGATTAGTACTCCCTTCGTCCCGATCGATTTAGGATTTTTTGCCATTTTGGGCGTTCCACCCGACTTAGGACGGCCCAAAATGGAAACCTTAAATCACTATTATCTCCACTCATTCTCTCTCCTACATTATTTTAATACTCACAACACCATTATAATTTACTATTTCCTCCACTCATTCTCTCTCCTATTTTTAAATTACACTCACAACATTTACCTTTTCCTTAATCCCCGTGTCATTTCAAAAAATCCTAAGTCGGCCGGGACGGAGAGAGTATTGTTTTAACCGGAAAAACTAAGCTAAAAAATTAGACTTAAAAGTAATCTTCAACCGTTTGGTGTAAAATTTATCATATTTCAGTTTCTCTAAAATGGTTCGAGTATTGCACATTTCTTATCTGACTTCTTATAAAATTTACCATATTTCTCTAAAATAGTTCGAGTATTGCACATTTCTTATCTGACTTCTTATAAAATTTACCATATTTCTCTAAAATGGTTCGAGTATTGCACACTTTTATAAAATTTATCATATTTCTCTAAAATGGTTCGAGTATTGCACATTTTTATAAAATTTACCGTATTTCTCTAAAACGGTTCGAGTATTGCACATTTCTTATCTGACTTCTTATAAAATTTACCATATTTCTCTAAAATGATGCGAGTATTGCACATTTCTTATCTAGCTTCTTATAAAAAAATTGTATAAATAGAAAATAGACCTTGTTTGGACTTTTTGATGTCACAAAATTTTTCCTTAATTAATTAATTTCTTTTTCTCTATTTCAATTTTCAAGTTGGGATAAAATAACACTGATATATTTATTGAAGAAAGTAAACTTTTCAAATTCTTTCTTTTAATCTTTAATCCAGCTGAGGTCCCTTTTTCCTGGTTTTTTTTTTTTTTTTTTTTTTTTTTTTTATGTGGTTAGAAACAATCTCTTGTTGTTTAAATGTTTTATGGATAACAATCTTTTCAAATTCATTTGGTGTAGTACTACTAAGGCCCAGTCTTTTTTTGTTGCCCTTTGCAGGTAAAAACCATAACTAGATAGATCGCTATCTCTGAAAAATAGTCGAGAGACATTATATTATATTCTTAGGGGGCATTGACCCCCAAAAATTGTTTCTTTTTGACTTTCTAGATCAATTCTAATTCTAGTTAAGATAAATTCCAAAAAAGTATAAAAATTCTGAGAGAGTATATCATATCATTTAGTGGTCAACTTGATTGAAATTAATTAAATTTTAAGAATAAAATAAGTATTCTAATTACATTCTATTTTTTTATTAAATTTTTTTAACGGTGCATCATCAATAATTTTTAAAATTTTATTACAATAATTAAATCATTATAACATTAGGTCAAAATTCAATTAAATTAACGAACAAAATAAAAGCGCGTCTATTTTTTCGTGAAGGGATGCAAAGGAAACTACAAACATCGACACCAGTGGCGGACCCAAAGAATTTGGTGAGGGGTGCACAAACACACTGTTAAAATTTTGTATGAAAAAATATAGCTTGTTGTAAGACTCAAAACCACAACCAGCATAATTAAATTTCAGCAATCTAACCACTAAATCGCACACATCATTTGGTTTGGAGGCCGGTTTACTATCACCCCTTTAATTAATTTTGTGTCCGCCCCTGATTGACACTCTATTTATAAAAAATGTTTCATATCCTTTGCTAATAATTGACTCTAACCAAGGAAAGATCACAAAAAGTGAGAGCACAATCACAATCCAAACATTAAAACACAGCCAAATCATGTCTTTAGTGTATAAAAGAAAATAGAAACATTAATAATAAACTAGTAATTGCAAATTTAGCCTTTTCTGTTGGCATTCACAAGGAAGATTCATTTAGTAATTTTTTTTTATGACATTTCCATTGAAATGGCACGACATATATTATTTGCTAGTGACAAAACTTGAGCTTTCATGCATACTTAATTAGATAAAACATTATCTTAATTTTTTATTTTTTTTTAATTATTAACTTCATATAACGTATGATCTCGGTATTCTTATTTAAAATGATTATATACTAATGCATATAGTATTATCAGGTAAAACAACGACCGTCGAGCAAAGATATTTATCATATATAATTAATAAAAAAAATAAAAAAAATCTGATTTATATGTTATAATAACAACGATATTTATCAGATATAATTAATAAAATAAAATTGACGGCTTAATTATTGTAGTATTGTGACATTTGTATTTTATGGTGCATTATAATAACCGACATTCACTAGGGTTGGACTGATTTAGCTGTCTAGTTTTTGGTGTGATGCTTCACTCCATATGTTAGCAGTTTGCGAGGCATCCATCCATATACAGGGACGGAATCAGAATTTGGGAACTGTGTAAGTTTGATTTTTAAAAAATATTGTAATTAATAATAACAGTAAAAAATAACTTCATATATATATATATATACAAAGTTATATATAGTCGGTGACTTAAGTAAAAAAAAAAAATCATAATTCTGAGATGGAATGAAGCTCATGTCAATTAGATCCGCTCCTGCATCCATATCCATAGATTCATTTTACTTTAAACATAAATTCCATTTCTTTTGAACAAAATATAAGGCTTCATGAACTTCAACTAGTATAATAAGAATTGAGAGAGAAAAAATATAGCGCAAAAGAAAATTGAAATGTTTCTAATAAATGTGTTTTAATTGTTTGTATATTGTTTGTATCGTAGTAAAATTAAATTATTATTATATTTATTTTTTTTAGATATTGGTACCGCAAGAACCAAAAGGGCCTACTATAATTTCCGCATATACTCAATTACAAAATGAGGTAAGCAAGGACAAATTTTATTATTAAATAATGTGATTTAAATGATTAATAATATACTCTGGGCGTATTAGGATTTTTTTTTTAAAATATAGCTTTTTAAAATTTTATATATCAAAATAACATTTTCAAAAACTTAAGTACCAAAGTAGCACTTTTGACTTGAAATCCGGTATTGGTAATTCCGGATTATGAAATCCGGAATTACCAATTCCGGATTTGATTTTTTTTGTTTTGTTTGTTTTTCAAAATTGAATTTTGGAAAATAATAATTCCGTAAATAGGGGGCGATCGCGCCCTAAAATAGAGCGATCGCTCAGGTGTACTCCGGAGGTACCAATTCCGGATTCTATTTTATTTTTTTTTTTGTTTTTCAAAATTGAATTTTGGAAAATAATAATTCCGTAAATAGGGGGCGATCGCGCCCTATAATAGAGCGATCGCTCAAGTGTACTCCGGAGGTACCAATTCCGGATTCTATTTTAATTTTTTTTTTTTTCCAAAAAAGAAATAAAGCAAATAAAAAAATATATTCAAAACAGGAGAGGGCGATCGCTCTACTTAAGGGGCGATCGCTCCTTAGACGCGATATCTTCAAAATCCGGCACTTTGTCAATTCGGATTTGCTTTAATTTGAATCCGAGTTTGTCATTTTCGGATTCAAATTTTGAATTACTTCCTTGCTGATTGTTCATGGAATGGAAGAAAGGAAGAAGAAGAAGGAGGGAGTGCAGGGAGTGAGATAGAGAAAGAAAGAATTGAAGAGAAGAGAAGAAGTTTAAAGAGTTGTGAGAGAAAGTGTTAGTTTGGTACTTAAAAATGGTTAGTTATATTTCTTATTTTAATTTGTTTTCAGTTGTTAATTTTAGCTATATAAATTTTTTAAGAATTTTTATTTGTGCATTTTTTATATTTTGTTGTTAAAATGATTTATGTACTTAATTTTTGATTGTCAATGAATTAAACATTAAGTCCGATTTAAATTTAATTACTATTAAATTTTTTATTTCGAATGAATGAACATGTACAACAACAATTTATTGATCCTGGGCCAATCGATCCTCATTGTATTGACTTCTCGGGATACACATAGATCCTAAATATATTTGGGAGGGACAAGAGTTACCCAATTTAAGACCTAGGCGTGGTCCAGTACTTCCACCTAGAGTTGATTGGAGGATAGAAGAGAAGCTTATAAATACTGGATTTTATGGAGTGTATTTATTAGGTCATATACAATATGATTGGCATTTGATTGAGGCTTTGATTGAAAGATGGCGTCCAGAGACCCACACTTTTCACTTACCTGTAGGGGGAGATGACCATCACCTTAGAGGATATTGGCATGTGTGTGGGTCTTCCTGTAGACGAATGGCGGTGACTAGTTCAGAAACTAGTAGGAGTGCTTTGGCATGGGTTGAGATTGTTGAGGATTTATTTGGGGTTGCACCCTCAACTGCAGACATCAAAAGAGGTGGAATGATATCAATGAGATGGGTTCTAGGACACTTCCCTCATTTTGAACAGCTTCCCAATAATGCGTCCGAGCATATGATTGAGACATATACTCGAGCATACATTTTCTTATTATTGGGGTCATACATTATGCCCGTCTCGTCTGATAACCTAGTTAAGTTGATGTACCTCGCACTTCTTAGGGATATAAATAATATTGGTCTGTACAGTTGGGGTAGTGGAGCGTTGGCCTTCTTGTATAGGGAGATGTGTGTAGCATCTCAACACGATTCGAAAGGGTGTGGTGGCTTAACCATTGTACAGGTATGTCTATTATATATGATTACATTATGCTAGTGGACTTAACCTGTTTTGTACGTAATGATAATTTTTTATAGCTTTAGGCATGGGAGAGGTTGTTGTGTACACAACCTAGGAGACATGAAGAAATAACACTTACTGGATTGCAACCAGTGGGTTACAGGTATATTTCAATTACTTCATTTTGTAAACGATCTGTTTTGTAATATATCTTTTTTTACTCATTATTTTTTATGTCAATTGTTTCATATGTAGGTGGAAGGGTCCATTGTCGTATACTTCTGTGACTGCCCATAACCTGCAAGGCTATCGAGACCAGTTGTCATATTTAGAGAATGATCAGGTTGTGTGGCAGCCATACAACGGTGTGCCAGTTCCGAATTTCTGCCTTCAGGGCCAAGCTATATGGAGGGCGAAGGTGCCCCTCATCTGCTTTGAGAGGGTTGAATGGCACTTTCCAGATCGCGTAATGCGACAATTTGGGATGGTTCAAGGTGTGCCTGATGACTGCGACACCAGTTTGGACTTGCATCGGATTAGTCGGCAAGGTCGGTCAGGCGTTAACTGGATGCAACAACATGATCAGCACATAGCAAGGTGGAATGAACGGGAGTTTAATGTCGTTGATGGGGAGTTTGGTGAAGTGGATATGAGCTACCATCACCCCTATTTGACATGGTATAGGCGTATTACTCGATCGCTCATCCACAATTCGTCTAATGTGGAGGGACTAGGGTTCAGGCCACGTTCAGTTAATTATGAGGGTGTGGTAAGTTATATATTACATACAATGATTTTACAAAAAACAATATCATTTTTCCGTATTAATTAATTGCACATCATTGTTTTGAACAGATTCAAAGTCTCCAAGGGATGTACTTATACAGCCAGAATGCCACATCCTTGGAAGACATGGTGAATTACACTCAACAATGTGTCACTAACACACTGACACATATTAGGGAGCAAAGAACGAGCAAGCCCAAGCTCCCCCCCAACGGTTGATCATACCGCGAAGACGAGCCACGAGAGGGAGAATCGGGTTCGTAGGCGTGGCGGATACCCTTGTGGCTGCGAGGATGAGCCACGAGATGCGGGATCAATACGGTGATATGCATCGGTTTGAGTTCGGCCGTACGAGTTCACCTGGACAGACCGGAGTAATTCTTTTGGCGGAATTGATGAATCGGTTTGATTTCACGCAACCGCCTCGAGCTCCTTCCCTTCTTCTAGCAATTATAATCGGACGCCCGAGCGTACATTCGGGATTCCGGGATTTAGGCCTAGTTTCCATTTGCCTAGAGTGCAGTTTTCAGAAAGTCCCGACGGATCATCCTCATCCTCATCTCAACAATCTATATCAGGTGGTCGTCGTATGCCGAGGAGAGGGTGTAGGATTCGTTTGTTTTTCAACACAAAGACTCCGGCGAAATTCCGGCGACCTTCCGGCGAACTTCCGGCCAATTAAAAAGTAAGCTTCCAATTTTTTATCTTTGAGTTTTGATTGACAATGCCTCCTAAAAGACCACGAACCACTACCATGACACTCGGCCCTACCGGTCCCGTATGATCTTTGCTAAATTTGTTGGGATTCAAGCTCGACAATTCTTTGAGTTATATGAAAACAAGCCATTCAACTTGGGAAAGGGGAATTTGATTTTAATGACTTGTATTTAGATGGTTTTGTTACCCTTTACAATTGGGGAAAGTTGGGGAGTAAGCCCGAGCTATGGAAGTTCACTTTTAGTCGAAAGAATTTTATGCTAATGTTTTTGAACGGGGTATACGGGAGAGTCTTTTGTGCGGGGGCTTAGGTTAATTATGATAGGAATACCATTAATCAACATTACGGGTTAGCCACTGACATTGGGGAGGATGAGTGTGAGTACACCAAAGAGATGGAGAAGATAGGAAAAATGTTAGGGAAAATTTGCATTTGCTAGCTCGACTTTTGGGATAATTGACCCTAGGAATGTGAAGAAGGGGGTAGTTGTTAAGGCTCGAGACATGGATACTTGGATGAAGTATCTTCATAGATTTATTTGTGAGAGGATCCTCCCCTCCTCTCATTTTAATGAGGTTAATTGGAGGCGTGCATTTCTAATGCACATGATAGTTCAACGAAAAAAATTGATTTTGGAAAAATAATTAGTAAGGAGATATGGAACACGGCTAAGGGTATGGCCAATACGAACTATAATTTTCCATTGTTGATCACATCACAGTAACAAAATCGGGGTTTAATCTCGAGGCTAGTGAAGCAAAGGACATTAAAGGAGGTCCAAAGATTAACTTATTCACCCTTGCACTAAATGTCGGAATGTAAAGAGGGTGAGGGTCATCTAGGAGACCTCACGGTGGAGATGATGATGATGATGATGAGGAGGAGGAGGGAGGAGGAGGAGGATTGGCGAGCGGACCGGTCGAGGCACTTATTATCCAGTCGGAGCGGAGTTAGCTACGTGGAGAGTCAAATTAGAGATATGAGGCAAGATTTTGGACATTTATCCGTCCGCGTGAATGCGGAGATTGAGACTAATCGGGCTTGGAGGGCACAACAAAATGCTTGGATGGCACAACATGATCGTGTACGGGAGGAGGCGGACTCGGTTTGCTCCGAGAATATCCTTGGACGGATGCCACCACCAGGGAGATGGTTCGGGCTATGGTGGACTGATGATTGAAGATTAATGCTTTTTGTTGAATTTTAAAACTCTTTGTTAATTTCGGCTTTGATTTGTGGTTTAATTTGATGAGGGGATCCTCATAAACAATATTTCATATTTGGTTTGTATTTTAATTCGTCATGCCTTTGTTGGCATGCAAACTTGGTTTTATGTTGGGGTGTGTCCCAAAGACATCTTTATTTTTGGTTTGTAACAAACTCGTAGTTACTTTCATCTTTGGTTTGACTCGCTAAATCTATTTTATTTCTTCCCTTCTTGTAGTGTGCTACTGGTGGTATGGTGAAGTTTGGTTTGTAACAAACTTGATTTTATGTAGGAGTAGTAATTTAGAAATGTTAGGAGTTCAATATTCGGTAGATGGAAATATGTAATTTTTAAAAATTAACAATTACAATTTATGGAAGTAATTATTAAATATTAATTATGGGAAAATAATTTATGAAAATGTTGATAAACACAATATATATGGAAATTTCATTTTATACAATAACAGGTTCAACAAAAAAGTCAAAAAGTGGAAAAACATTTTGGGACGTAGGGAGTATTACAAGAGTTTTATACAATAACGGGTTAATTGAAAATAAAAAATGGGACAAACATTTTGGGACGGAGGGAGTATAAAAAGCTTATTGGCTCAGTTTTGGCTTTGGAGCGGTCGCCCCTCTTATGGGAGCGATCGCTCCCAATTCCAGTAACTTTGCGCGAACGCGGATGGGAAGAGCGATCGCCCCATTTTTCCTTATTTTCCATGTTAAAAATATTAGTAGTTATCATATTTTTGACTATACATGATGGTATGGGTTTATTTTCTGGCTAATTTAAAGTGGGAAAACTCGATTTTTTTTTTAAAATATAGGACATTAAAATTTTATATATCAAAATAACATTTTCAAAAGTACATTAATTGAAGATAGGTTGAACATTTATAATATACGTTCAAATCAAGCCTTTGCCAATGCCGATCTTATCTTCCTTGACAAATCCGGCCTTGTCAATGCCGGATTTATCTTAACTTACAAATCCGCCTTCTGCTAATGCCGGATTTATCAAATTTGAATTCCCCTTTAAAAGGAAGGAGTAGTTTCATTCTGAACATCTAACCCTCAACCCTCTCTCCTCTACGAAATATGGATCGTAGACTCAAAAATTCTTCTAATCTCCGTCCTCATTTTGAAAAAGGCCAAACATCTAACCCTCGACCATCTCACCTCTCTCAAATAAATGCTGTCTCAGCCGCGAAGGAGGGCGTCGATACCATTTGGTCCCGGTGGTGACGTGCGGTTGGCTTTGCGCCGAGAGAAACCTCGATCGTCGAGAGGGGATCCTCTCGAGGAACTGTGATTCCGACCCAGAGTATGTGAGGAGAGCGATTGAAGATCCCGAGGAGGATAAAGATTTGAACGCGAGTCCTTGGCTCTCCGCACTTGAAGCTGCTCGGTGGCGATGGTATGATTCTTTGCTTTACCCACTTTCATTACTATCACGGGCGGATTTCCTAATGGATTTGATAGGATTAATGTTGCCGTTGGTGTTGTCAAAGACCATCACGCAGAAATGAATTTGGTGACGCTACGGTAACTTTGAAGGTTAGCATATGCGTTTTGTATGTTTTCTAGCATGATTAGTATGTGTCTTATCTTACTAATTAAGATAAAATTGATAGGATCAGCCAGAGAACAATAGGTGGTGCAATTCATCATAAGGTGTTTGCTTGAGAGTGAGTTCGGAGATGACATAGTTGTTGGTTACGTTACGATACTTCATCAGGTATGATGTATTAAAAATGCAACAACTTGAACCTATTATTAATATTGCCATCTAATCATGTTTTTTTTTGTAATTTTTAGGTTGTTGTTTTCTCCCCCTCACGTAAAACACATATACTCAACATCACACTCCCGATGTATTCAAGGTAAAATTGTTAGGTACACGTGAGTGGTTGATTGTTCAACAAATGACATTAGTTTATTTGTGTTGCGTATTCCATAAGGATTTCATCCCATCTGATTTTCCATGAAGGGGTTTTTCATGTAAAAGTTGTTGAACTTCTATTTCTATCCTATGTGATCGGGATGTGATCACTAATTTGAACTCTTTATTTTAATGTTTGATTAATGTATGTGTTGTTGAACTGTTGAACTTGTATTTCTGTCCTATGTGATCGGGATGTGATCACTAATTTTAATATTTATTTTAATGTTATTTCAGTTTTTATTCATATTTTATTTGCTATAAAATGGAGCGGTTGACCCATTGGTCGTTTTAAGTTTCGCAACTACAAATATATTTGATGTCATACTCCACGAGTTAAATATATTACAAGTTCAATATATTACAAGTTCAAATAAAGCAATATTACAAGTTCAAATAAAACAACAATACTTAAATGTTCAAAGTACGTAATTTAAGAAGTAATAATAAAAATAACAATTTACTCTTACTGTCTAAGAGTTGGACATCTCCTTCGCGTGTGACCTTCTAACTTGCAAATCCCACAACGATTCTTTTTTTTTTTGCAACTTGCCAATCCATAGAGTTTCTCGATCGCCTTGACACAGGTCTCCACTTGCTTCTTGTCACGTCGATGCTCCGGGTTAGGAGTAAAAACGTGGGACAATATGATCTACATTCCAATAGGCCTCGTCATGGATTGGATGAAAAGAGCAACTCCACGTCTTGTAGTACGAGGCAAGGCTGTAAAAAGGATGAATATAACTCATACCATCGACACTTTGCGATTTGAAACACGCAAGCACATGCGAACAAGGGTAATGATATTGCATCCATTTGCCATAAGTGCATGTTCGATCACGCAATCTCACAACTTGAATGTGTCCACCTTTGTCACCACGTACCCTGGTCGTCACACTATAAACACCCACGGACGTAGTGTTAAACCTTGTGACGTGATGAAACCCCTTATCCAAGTTGTATAGGTATCTTCGATGGATTCTCTCACCAGAATTGTAGCGTGGCATTTGGTGGTGGGATGCCATTAGGATCTCCCTAAAGCACTAATTGCTTTAGTGAGTCTATCTTGAAAGTATGCCACACACCTATAGAATGAGGTCTCAACAACCGCCGAAATTGGCATTCCCGAGCTCCTTTCATAACGCCATTAAAAACTTTCGACAAATTAGTAGTCTTAATGCCGTACCTATATCCACCATCGTGAGCCATTGTCCACTTTCTAGCATCCAAGTTCTCAAACCATTTATATGCCTCAGGGTGATGATACGAATTTGCCTCAGATAGCATTTAAGCTTTCTATCTTGGGTGGTGCTAACAAAGACGCCAAAAAGATCTTTCAATCCAACGCCCTTGTGAGCTTTAAGAAAATTAGCTCGCAAGTGCAACATGCACCATCTGTGGATAACATTTCGTGGCCGGTGGCAATGTCTCCAACCGTGCGAAAGGATGCCATTATGCCGATCAGATATCAAGCAAACTTCACGACCCTTAACAATATGTTTGCATAGAAGATGCAGTAAACCAACACCAGTTCGATAGTCCTCTTTTTCAACAATAGCGAATGCGAGAGGAAGTAGACTATCATTTTGCGTCGACACCCACGGCAATAAGAATAACCCCTCTATATCTTCCATGCAGAATGTGCCATCAACGAAATAACGGGACGACAATGAGTGAATGCTTCCACACAAGTGCCAAATGCCCGTAACACACGATCGAAACATACCTAAAGCACTTAGGGAGGAGGAGGATCAGAATGCTCCACAATGGTTCCGTGGTTCCACTTTTGGATGGCGGTAACAAACGTGGCGCCTTATGTAAGATTCTTCCCGAGTCTCCGTATGCCTCTCGCAATAGCTTTTTGTTTGCCACACCATGCCTTTCTATATGAAACTTCCTTCCCATGGGCTTTTTTATTTCCGCCTTCACTAGTACAATCTTGACTCGGGATCGGCCTTAACCGGTTCCAAAACTTCCTGCCCTATGAACTTAGCATCCATGTTTCGATGATTTTGGCTAATTTCGGTTGCCAAACAAGAATGAGGACCCTTGTATTTGGTAATTTCCCAATACCCGCATTCTTCAAACTCACATTCACATAAAAATTGCACGGAAAATCTTTCATCAAACACTCGATAGTCCACTTTCGGGTTGTGCTTCGTTTTACCTTGAAGCGCAAATTTTTCTTAATATGAAACAACTTCATTTTATCTGCACATCTGTCTTCTTTGAAAAGCGAATACCTTTGGCAATGTCCCGATGTTCTACATTCCATTCAAGAAAGTCATATTGGTTATCATCATATATCTCCGATCCTTCTCCAATATCACGATAAAATTGATACCCGACTGTCATGCACATGATGTTGTGGTTCTTCGTAAGCGACCAAATGTAACGCCAAATCTTCTCCCTCATTCTCGCTAACATCGGTAGGACTACCGCAATCATCATATCCATCGTCACGATGCTGCATTTAGAAGCAACTCAATATTTTCTTCATAATCCGAATCATTATCATCATCATTATACAATTCCTCACCCTCACCCCCTCCCTCTTCCTCGCTCTCTTCCTCCCCTCTTCCTCTTCCTCTTCCTCTTCCCTCTTCCTCTTCCTCTTCCTCTTCCCTCTCCTATTTCCTCTTCCACATATGTTTGTGTACTTGTTCCAAAGATCCCTCCGACTATAGCACTTAAAGAACCCATCTGGAAGGTATCCGTGTCATTAACATACCGATTTTGTAATGGCTCCTCATAGGTTTCAAAGTCCTCAACATTCACATTATCAACTAAATTTATCTTAACATACAATTGTAAGCTACTCGACCCACCAAACCGAGCGTAAAACATCAAACATGACTTCCATACCCATATCATTGTCGATTACAAATGGAATGTAGTTTGCAATCCCGGAGCAACAAGATGAGGATATCTACATATAACTTGCAACTGAACAACTTGACTCGATCTACCCCAATTTTCTTAGCTAACTTTTTAATCAACTTCTTGTAACTCCACCGAGTTTTAGCCCTAAGTGCACATTTTGGTCCCCTTTCAAAATGTTCACCTTCAAACAGTGTTCATCATTTCCTCCCAATAACACATGAAAACAATTGGAACTCCGGCCATATTTATTCCTAGAAATTGAAAAATAAATTATAAAAAATCTAATTTAACAATATCACTACATTCACAAAAAAATTTAAATAAATAATAAATTTAAATTTCGAACAAAAATAAGAGGATTAAATGTACCTTCTTAATCACCTCTTCTTCTTGAACTTCTTAATCAACTTCTTGAATTTTCAATATTTTTGAAAAAAATCACCTACTATTCTTCTTCTTTCTTCTTTTCTCCTTCTTCTTCACTTGATTTTTTGTTTTTCGCATTTCTTTACAGATTTGCCGAGGAAGATGGGTTTTGTAAAGCAAATCCGGAATTAGCATTTCCGGATTTGAATTTTTCAAAAAAAAACATTACTTATTCAATTCAGATATATTTCTTTTTTGGAAAAAAAAAAAAATTAAAATAGAATCCGGAATTGGTACCTCCGGAGTACACTTGAGCGATCGCTCTATTATAGGGCGCGATCGACCCTATTTACGGAATTATTATTTTCCAAAATTCAATTTTGAAAAACAAAAAAAAAAATTAAAATAGAATCCGGAATTGGTACCTCCGGAGTACACCTGAGCGATCGCTCTATTTTAGGGCGCGATCGCCCCCTATTTACGGAATTATTATTTTCCAAAATTTAATTTTGAAAAACAACAAAAAAAAAAAAAATCAAATCCGGAATTGGTAATTCCGGATTTCATAATCCGGAATTACCAATTCCGGATTTCAAGTCAAAAGTGCTACTTTGGTACTTAAGTTTTTGAAAATGTTATTTTGATATATAAAATTTTAAAAAGCTATATTTTAAAAAAAAAATCGCGTATTAGTACACAATGTTTACATTTTGTGGCAAAATTGATCTTTTTTGGATGACCGTTCAAAATAATGGATAAAATATAACGAAATGAATGAAAAACTTAACGACCTTCCTTAAATTTTGCACATCCTAACTCTAAATCCTAGATACGTCACTGAATAGCTCTGTTCTAAAAGACCCCGCCTAAGGGCGCCTAGGCCCCGCCTAGGCGCTAGGCCCCTCTCCAACGCCTAGTTCTAAGCCCCGCCTAGGTCCTGACTAATCCCGACTAATCCCGATTAGTTCCCAACTAGTCCTCGCCTAGGCGCTAGGCCCGGCTCCGCCGCCTAGCGCTTTTTATGCTGAATAGATATACTTATAATTCTTAACTACATATGCCTAGCCTCTGTATAATCGACAGCATAGGAAAATCAAGAAAAAGGGCTGATCGGAGCTGGTGTGCTAACCCTAGTTATGGGAGTTGACCTTTGTTTTGGATATTACGACAAGTTCTAACTCATTTCTTAATCATAGTTAAAAGTTCTCCCCCTATTTAGTCCCAGCATTAATACAGATTTTTTAGTGATTAATTTAACTGAATTTTAAATTAAAATTTAGAAAAAAATGAGTTATATTGCATTTTAAAACTTGTTATTGATATACGTCAAAATCTATAAAAAAATATTATTATTTTTTTATTAGAATAATTAAATAAATTTAAATTAATCATTAGAGTTTATTCAAATTGATAATTAAAAAGTCTGATTATATATCCGCTATGGTATTGGAGTGAAAAAGGGTTAGACGAAGTCAATCGTATACATGGGGAAAGAATGGTTGATATGAAAGACTCAATTTATTATGATACAAAAGTTACATATTTATAGGGTTATAAGAGAATGTTCTAGATTAATTTTCTTAGGTTTACAAGATTTGAATCTCTAACTGATACATACAATCTATAGGTTTGGTAATAAGATAAACAAAATATATAACAATATATACTTGATAAAATAATATTTTTAATATGCCCCCGCAAAATGTACGATTCTTGCATAAGTCAAATCTTGAAGAGTGATGAAATGAACCGGATTTGATGGATCGGGTGAAGATGGATGTGTATTTGATTTCCGATGTGATACTTTTTATTACTATATATGATACTTTTTCAGACTAACACTGATACTAAAAAACACCAACACTACCAACACTTTTAACACTAGAAATGACACTTAAAAATTGCAGTTAATTACAAAAATGACACCACGTATTTCAAATGAGTTTTATTTAATTACTAAAATGACATTGTGTGTTTTAAAAACTGATTTTTCATATGCGTTAAATAAGACCTACTCCTCAAAAAATTACCACCATTACTGTTCTAAAATCTAAAATAATATGTAATTTATTCTTAATCAGAATAAAAATTCACGTTCATTTTAAAACTGAAAAAGCATAATACTCTTTTTTTATGCGTGTGAGAAGAGAATAGTTGCTTGTCCATGATTAATGAATTGGTCAATGTCTATTCGTGGGCTTGACAAAGCAAATAAGAGACGGACAAGCCCAAATGTCCTTTAGAAACAAGTGGCATGTCTCTCCCTGGGCCCTTAAACCCATTACAATCCATATTATCAAGTAGGCTCGACATAACCTAAAGGGTCTTGGCCCGGTGGTACAAAGGTGACTTCTCGAAGCGGAGGTCGCCGGTTCGAGTCCCCCAAAGGGATTCTTGGGCTTAATTTCCTACCTTGGTTTCAGGGTCCTTAGGAGGCCCAGGGCAGCATCCAGGTGCGATTAAGGAACTGGCATTCTTTGAGGCATAGCACCAGTGTGGGGAGTTCAAATCTTGGCATGTGCAAAACTGGAGCAGCCATTTGGTGTTGTAAGAGTGATGTAAATGCCTCTTTGGCAGGAGCATCTGGAGCAGTCATTTGGTGATGTAAGAGTGATATAAATGCCTTGTAGGAGGGCTCCCTTGGGGCTGCAGAATTATAAGGGTTCTTTGCCACCTGCGTAGAGTGCGTCCGCGATTTACCTCCGCCGTATCTTTGTGGGACCGGTCTGCGGTGGTGCAGGATTAGTCCGTGAAACTTGGAACCCTGATATCAAAAAAAAAAAAAAAAAATTAGGCTCGACATAGTAGCAGCCCGTGGGCCATTGTCTAAAAATGGGCTAATTAAACGATAACTAATGGGTCGGGTACATCGTTTACTTTCCAATATTCACAGGCTACAAGTCTATGAACGGCCCATCGATGTCAAATTTCAGAAAATCATAAAAATATGGGTTAATTACAAATTAGGGCCTGAAGTTTCACATGAGGTCTTCAAGAGGGGCCTGACTTTTTTTTTTTAGCGATTTAGGGCCTGACTTCACATTTTTTTATCAAATCAGGGCTTTTTGACGAATTTCATCCAAAAATCCGTTAAGTTAAAGAAAAGTTAACGAAGGGACTAGTTTGTAATGATTATTAGTTTTAAGGGGTCAAATGCAAAGTTTAAATATAAAGTGTTCAAAATTTATTTCTTTTTCCAAAATAATTAATATTATCTTAATTCTATAATAATTAATATTCGGAATAAATATATGTTTTTTAACTTTTATATTAAAAAAATAAAAATATTTTTTACTTTTTATGTAACAAAATAATTAATGTTCGTAACATATAATGTATTAAAAAAAACTGAAAATTTTAATTATTTAATATAATGTTAATATATTACGAACATTAACTATTTTTTAACTTAATAATAAAAAATAAATTAATTTTATTTTGTGACATAAAAAGTAAAAAAATATTTTTTTTTCAAAACTATAAATTATTTAATATAATTTTAATATATTACGAACATTAACTATTTTTTAACATAGTTAATGTTCGTAATATATTAACCTTTTATTAAATAATTAATAGTTTTGAAAATAATATTTTTTTTACTTTTTATGTCACAAAACAAAATTTATTTATTTATTATTATTATGTTAAAAAATAGTTAATGTTCGTAATATATTAACATTTATTAAATAATTAATATTTTTGAAAAAAATATATTTTTTTTACTTTTTATGTCACAAAACAAAATTTATTTATTTATTATTATTATGTTAAAAAATAGTTAATGTTCGTAATATATTAAAATTATATTAAATAATTTATAGTTTTGAAAAAAAATATTTTTTTACTTTTATGTCACAAAATAAAATTAATTTATTTTTATTATTATGTTATAAAATAGTTAATGTTCGTAATATATTAACATTATATTAAATAATTAAAATTTTCAGTTTTTTTTAATACATTATATGTTACGAACATTAATTATTTTGTGACATAAAAAGTAAAAAAAAATATTTTTATTTTTTTAATATAAAAATTAAAAAACATATATTTATTTCGGATATTAATTATTTTAGAATTAAGATAATATTAATTATTTTGGAAAAAGAAATAAATTTTGAACACTTTATATTTAAACTTTGCATTTGACCCCTTAAAACTAATAATCATTACAAACTAGTCCCTTCGTTAACTTTTCTTTAACTTAACGGATTTTTGGATGAAATTGGCCAAAAGCCCTGATTTGATAAAAAAATGTGAAGTCAGGCCCTAAATCGCTAAAAAAAAAAAGTCAGGCCCCTCTTGGGGACCTCATGTGAAACTTCAGGCCCTAATTTGTAATTAACCCTAAAAATATACATTAACCCTTTTCTTAATTTGATTTATGGGAATTTGACCCGAAAGTTCCTTTTAAAACAAAACACTTTCCCTCAAGTTTCTCATTAAATCGAAATGATCTGAAAGTTCTTATGCAGTAATACATAATACTGCATGCAATATTATTATATTCACTTATATGTGAATATAATACTGCATCTATAATACAACATGGTGACGGAACTTCTCGAGCATTATGATACTCCCTCCGTCCCAGACCAAGGGTTCATCTTTCCCTTTTGATCCGTCCCAGACCAAGAGTTCATTTTCATAAATGGCAAGTTTTTGAATATATTTATACCCTTATCATCTTCATATATTTACAAAAAAAACATTCATTATACCCTTATACATTCTCTCTCCTATTTCCTACCACACATTTAACTACTATTCCTCCCACTTATTCTTCCTCCTATTAAATATTTTTAACTTTTATATTCTCTCTCCTATTCCCTATCACATACTCCCTCCGTCCCATAATAATATATAAACTTTCCTTTTTGGGCGTCCACAATAATATATAACTTTCCTAAAATGGAAAGGAATCTTTACTATTTTCTCCACTCATTCTCTCTCCTACATTATTTTAATACTCACATCACCATTATAATTTACTATTCTCTCCACTCATTCTCTCTCCTATTTTATTTTCACACTCACAACACTTTCAATATAATAATTTTTCCTTAATTCTCGTGCATTTGGCAAAAGTCTATAAAATGCCGGGACGGAGGGAGTATTTAACTTTTACATTCTCTCTCATATTCCCTACCACACATTTAACTACTATTCCATATCCCACATTTAACTTTTATTCATTTTTTAAAAAATTTCTTAAGAAGCGTGAAATCCACCCTATATATCCATGGTCTGGAACGGAGGGAGTACTTTTTTAGAATTTTCCGATCACTCTCCCTTGATTATTCCCCCCCCATGTCACGACCCGAAATCTAAGCACCATTTTACTCACGCGTTGGACACGTGGAGCGGGGCCGTAGCATTTTATTGGTTGCATTTCATAATAAGTGAGATTTTTATGTGTTAGTTTTAACATTTTAATAAATTATTTGACATTTTAGTTATGTTAATAAATTGTGTGATATTTTAAGTGTGTTAATAAATTAATTTTAATTATTTAATGTTTAAACGGAATAAAAAGAAATTTTGTAGTAAAGTAATAATATTGAAAATATTAATTAAAAAGCTTTATAAATTGTGGAGGGGCTTAGGTGTCAAAAGTGAAAATTAAGGTAATTAATTGTTATAACTTAAATCTTGGAGGGGCTAGAGTGTAACATTGGTTTTATATACTTCCTCCGTCCCATTAGAAATCATACAGTTATTGTACACGCGTGGATTAAGGAAAAAAATAATGATATAAATGTTGTGAGTGTAAAAGTAAAATAGGAAAGAGAATGAGTGGAGGGAATAGTAAATTATAATGGTGTTGTGAGTATTAAAATAATGTAGGAGAGAGAATGAGTGGAGGGAATAGTAAAGATTCTTTATCATTTTAGAAAGTGTGTGATTTGTAGTGGGATGCCCAAAATAGAAAGTGTGTGATTTGTAATGGGACGGAGGGAGTATATCCTTTCCCCTTTCTTTTAAAAGATCACTAGTAAAATAAAAGCCCGTGTCCGAGGATACGTGGTATTTTTTTAATTAAAAGTGAGGACAAAATGGGAAAGGGACAACTTAGTGAGGGTAAAATGGGAAAAAAACTTTTAGCACTATCCATACAACTATTCATCCCACTTCTCTCAATTATACTATAAAATATTTTTTTAATTAAAAGTGAGGGCAAAATGGGAAAGTGACAACTTAGTGAGGATAAAATGGGAAAAAAAACTTTTGACACTATTCATACAACTATTCATCCCACTTCCCTCATTTATACTATAGATTCCAGGCGTGCGTGGAGAGAGAGAGCTCGGAGAGAGAGAGAGAAATCCTTCCGCCGCCGTTCCAATAATTCTTTTGATTTATTTTTTTTCATAAATTCTTAAAAATCAACCGTTAGCCCGTTTTGCGATCCGACTGCGGCAGAGTGATCAAGAAGCCGAGGAGAACATTTAGAGCCGATCAGATCGTCTTTTCATTTCGGCATATTTTTGAGTAAGTTATTATGATTTCTTTCGATAATTGTTCATTTAATATTAAATGTTGATATTATGATGTTATAAATGATCTTTGGTATTTTTGACAACTTATTGGGTTTTGAAAATGAGTAAATCTTTTGGTTGGAATGAGTAGTGTAAAGAATTGTGTAAAAAATGATTATTTGGGTTTAATTGGAAGGGTGGTGAAAAATGGTTATAGGGTAGAGGAAGTGTGTATATTGTTTGGGTTCCTTAGAATAAAGTTGGCTAAGTGGTGAAGTTGGGGTTATATATATAGGTTATATAATGTTACTATTATTATATAAAGGATTCTTGGTAAATTTGACAAGTTGAGTGGCCTTTGGGAGGGTAATAATATGATTCGGAAATGAGTAGGGGGATAGGTTGGTAATGAACAAGGTTATTGTAGAAATGTGATAAATGGTGAAAGGAAAATTGTAATAAGGTTGTAAAATGTAAAAATAGTAGAAAGAGTTGGTACCGGTATTCATTCCAAGTTAAAGGATGTTATTAGGTCGTATATATATGGTCGTTGGAGTTCTAATCAATTTTGAGGACTTTGAAAATAACAAGGGAGGTTTAGTTTTGAAATGAGTAGGATCATGTTGGATCACTTTGCTTGACTTAGAAATGGAGGAAAATTAGTTTGGACGGATGAGTAGGTAAAGAGTGAGACTATGGCTTGGGGGTGAGTTGCAAGAAGTGGTGGATATGTTATAGGGTATGGAGTGAGTATGGTGATGGTTTATAATTGGTGTGGATACTGAATTGGTTGGTTTAGCCTAGCCGGGAAAGGTGAAAATGGGTTTTGTTCTGGTTTGGCAACTGGTGTTCAACATCAGTAATATTTTTGGTGTTGGGCACGACTCGTGCCCTGGAGCACGAGTCGTGACCCTCAGCTTGGAGTCGTGATACATAGTCGTGAGAATTGGGCAGTCATGCAGGAGTTTGGCACGACTCGTACCCTGGAGCACGAGTCGTGCCCAGGGCTGATTTGGGGTATAAATTTCAAACAATTTGGAACCTAAGCAATCTAGTTCGAATTCGATCCTTCTTTAACTATAATCCTAGAGCAACATTAGTACTTTACAATGGGGTTTTGAATAGACCAAAATAATATTGGGAAAGTCACTAAATATTGCGTTGAAAATGGTTGGAAACCTTAATTTAAAAAGTAAACAAAGTTAATAAAACTTGATAAATGATTATGGAAACTTTATAAAAGTGTTCAGTAGTATGACATGGATATCTAGAGCTTATTTGATTTACATTGTGCCATGTGTGGTATATATTCATGGATATTGGTTGTTATAGTGCATGGAATAAAGGTTGCATTGCGTAATTGGTTTGAACAAGAATATTAATACCATGTAGCGGGATTGTGGTTATTTAATACTGTTAAGTTATATGTTATATGATATCATTGGATTTAGCATGTGTATGCATACATGTTATGGATTAATATGACTCAGTAGTGTTTATATATATGTTACGCTATTTGAGGATAAACATGAGTAATTGTACCATGTTATATGTTGAATAAACATGAGTAATTGTACCATGTTATATGTTGAATAAACATGAGTAATTGTACCATGTTATATGTTTGATAAACATGAGTAGTTGTACCATGTTATATACTGTTATCCCAATGTGTGGACGTGATTTCAAGTAACTGTTATGTGCTTGAATGTGAATATGAATGTGTTCAATATCAGCTGATATTTCGGGGGTATAATGGAATGCGACCACTTATGAGATGTTGTAACATAAGGTGCTCGAATTTCATTATACCTGTGTCCGTTTCCACCCCACTGTGGCCACAGTTTGGGGCTCAGTTACTATGGATATGCCTAAGCAGTTCATAGGATACTGATACCTTACATGGTTCCCTGAAAAATGGGTCTTGTAAGGTGTGAATTGGCCTAAGTCGTTCACAAATAAAGAGGATGTATTCCCAATAGTACGACTTATTGTTTAGACGGAAAAAGGTAAGGTCAGGTAATGTAATGTGTTTACAACTTTCCAAATGTGATATTATGCAACTTGTTTATGTGTTGCATTCTTATATGACATATTGCTGCATGCATAATAACTTACTGAGATTATTTCTCACCCCTTCTCCCTTTAATTTTTTTAGTTTCAGCTGAGACAGGTAGACCAGACCGGTGAGGCCGGAAAGGAGTTTGGACCGTCTTTTGGGTTGTCAGAGTATGTGTACTATTTGGGAGTTGGAAATAAGAGTGGTTATTATTAAATTGGGGAAAAGAAATGTGTATAAAGTTTTATAAATATTTTCAGTTGTAATGTTGTAAATTAAAACAGGTTATAGTTTGGTTTTCAAAAGTTTATTCAACTTTCATATTATTTAAATAAAAAGTTTTAATTTAATAGGAGGTGTTTTGGGGACCCTCCAGCTGGGGCACGAGTATATAGGTCCGGGGTTGGGAGGCCCAACCCCATCCCAAGATATAAAAGACGAAATGTAAATGTACGAAAATTAAGAAAAAAATAAGTATTGTGAGTATGAAATATAAATCAGGAGGAGAGAGAAAGTGGAGTGGGAAGTTTTTGTTACGAGAATAATGAGTGAATATCATTATCTATTTTAGATAAGTCTCTTTTATATTTTATATTGAGACGCCAAAAAGGAAATTAATCTCTTTTATTTTTATATGGGAACGAAGTGAGCATATATTTTATAAAATTGTAAAAAAAAAAATATGCAAGGACAACCCAAACAAGTAATCATGTGTTACTAACTTTTTAATTAAAATTAAGTATGAAATTAGAGATTTAAAACTACATCCATATACATAAATCACATTATTAGAAAAATATATAATAAAAGTATTTTTGAAAAAATTAATGCATAACATGCACAAGCTATACTTGTGCTTCTAATACATAGTTATTTTAAAAGAGTGTTTCCGATGGAAAACCAATTTTTTTTTTTTTTTTTTTGAAAGATGTAGAAATTAATTTTTTGGAACATCCAAATATTTTTATTATTATTAACGTATCCATAATCCATTTACAATATTAAAAAATGATTTTATATATACTCCCTCCGTTCCACTTCAATGGATACCAAAAAAAGGGCACACATATTAAGGAAATGTAAGAGAGAGAAAAAGTGGAGAGATAATGTTGTGAGAGTAAAAGTAAAATAGGATAGAGAATGAGTGGGAGGAATAGTTAAGAGAGAGAATGTTGTGAGTGAAAAAGTAAAATAGGAGAGAGAATAAGTGGGGTAAATAGTGAAGATTTCTTTCCATTTTTGATAAGTATCAATTGATGTGGGATGAACCAAAAAGGAAATAAGTATCAATTGAAGTGGGACGGAGAGAGTATATAATAATGTAAAAAAAGCTGATTTTTCAGATGTGTTACACATTTCATTTTATAAGAGTAATTTGTTTTTGCCATGATAAAAATTAAAAAGAAAACACAAAAAAAAAAAAAAAAAACAAATTAAAAGTTCAATAAGAAGGATCGTAATTTTCTATCCGGTCCAATTCCAAAATATCCCTTAAAACGTGCCACCGTTAACAACCCACTTCAATCCCCAATTTTTTGTATCTGGTCAGTGCGGTTGAATTGTATGATAGTTTGTTGGGAGTAGCAATTTCGATTTTTCGATCTCATCTTTGCCGATTCTCATTTTTATTTTTATAGACTGTGTACAATGATTAACTGAAATGATAGATGAAATTCATTTCAACTGGTTGAATTGATGCAATGGCAAAATGAAAAGGGGTGGGATGAAATTGTGAGATGCAATTTTTCATTCAACTGAAAAAAAAAATAAAAAAATTATGACACATGGCGGCTTGTGATTGGATCATAGAAGGTGCGTGCGTCTCACGGTCATAGAAGGCACGTGGGGCGTTTTTTTTTCCCCATTTTTTTTGTTTTTCATGGATTGGACACGTGGCAAGTTCTGATTGATCCTTTAGATTTTCAAATTTTTTTTATCCCAAATCTTTGAGATGAATTATCACCTAGTAAATTAATTTTTTTTAATTTTTTTTTCACCAAAATTCATCATTTCTTTTCCTACAAATTAGTATAAGTTTTATTTGATTTGAATTAAAAAAATACTCAATTATCCTTTTTCATTTTAGCCTTTATTTTTTTAAAAAAAAAATTATTTTTTTCCTATAAATTGATGCAATATTTTTTTAATTAAGTGTGAAATATTTTTTAATTATAAATAATAATTATTATTATTTTACTAATAATAAAAATAGAGAATATAAATAAAATAAAAGTAGTGGGATATAAAATGATGAGTTGGAAGAAATTGAAATTTAATTTAATTTAACCATTGTAAAAGGTTAAATGAAATGAGTAAATAAAATATTAGGTGAATAAGAAAAAGTATAAAAAGTGTTAAATAAAATGGGGAAGTGGGATGAAACTGTATTGAGCAGTCTTAATGACATTTTAATTATTTTATTCGATTCCACGTTTTCTATCTGTCAAATAAGCTAACACACGGACTGACTGAGCGGTTCACACCTACCCCAAACCCCCTTTACATCATTCGAACTTATCCCTCTCCCCAACACCAAAACAATCTCTCAAGGGATCATATCACACACACTCAAAACTCACTAACAATTATGCGTAGCCTTTCATTCCAAACAGCCACACCTTCTCCAGTTTTGCGCCAAATAAGATGCTGCGAAGACATCATCGGCCGCCACAAGCTAGCCTACAAACCACCCAACAACCACAACTGTTTCCCGGAAAAGAATCTGATTCTCGACCCAACCACCATCAAACCGCCCCGTCCCCGGAGAATTATTCTCGTCCGGCATGGACAGAGCGAAGGCAATGTTGATGAAAACGCCTACACCCGGGTGGCCGACCCCAGAATTGCGTTGACGGAGAAAGGAATGGGAGAGGCCGAAGAACGTGGGCGAAGAATTAAGGAATTGATTGAGAATGATGGGGCTGATGATTGGAAAGTTTACTTTTATGTGTCTCCTTATAGAAGAGCTAATGAAACTTTGAGGAATTTGGCTAAGGCATTTGAGCGTTCCAGAATTGCTGGTGTTAGAGAAGAACCTCGCTTACGGGAGCAAGATTTTGGTATTTTTACATCTTCCTAAAATGATACACTGCAAAGAATACATAACTTAGCATTTTATGCATTCTCTAGTACATCCGTCCTAAAATAAATGCTCAATTTTATAATTGATTTTAAAGAAAAAAAAAATGAAATTATTTCATTTCGGGGCTGGAAAAGTATTGTCCCGAAATGAATATCTGGTTTTGATGCCGCAAGAAACGTGTTGATCAGCCTACGTCCAGCAATCAGGACTGATCTCCTAGCTTTTGACCCGAAACAAAGAATTCACGACTAACCGGAATGGTCTCCGGCTTAGACTCTCGGACGTGAGAGTAAGTATGGTGTATGAGCGTATAAATTATAATGAAAAGATGTATTCAGAATAACAAATAGCAATTACCTCTAAACCGTTGATGTTGTAAGGTATTTATAGGCTTTGATAAGAGATATAATTGTAGTAGGATTATATGAAATTCCTAGAATCACGGATAAGATCGTGTACGAAGATTACGTACGTAAATAACTCCTGATTTGTAGGAATTCTGTTATGGAAAGAATTATAGATGCGTTAAGACTCTGTACGTCGATGTACACCTTCGTGGGTCTAGGTCACCTGCATGGGTCTAGGTCGACCCGACCGAATGATATAGCCGGATAGAATTGTCAAAGGAAGAGATCATATGTTGGACAAAGCTAGGTCGGGACCAAGGATGGTCGGAGAATGAGCTAGGTCGACTGATCTTTGTTGTTGGGCCGTGAGCTTTATAATAACTGGGCCGGCCTGCTTGATGACTCTGCTGTGATATCGCCTGAATATTTGGGCTTTGTTCGTTGGGCCTAGCCCGTTACTTTTATTCCGTTCAGTGGCCCCATCCCAAAATATGAATGTCCAAAAAATATCCAAATTTACTCTTGATCAATGTTTTAGGACATTCATTTTGGGAGGAGTAACATCTTATTATAAGCTAGATACTCACTACTTATGCTATTGAACTGTCATGCAGTATGATTGTTCACAGGCCCCGGATGGATTCAAGGAGTATTAGAGTAACATTAGACATTAGTCATTTCATACATATGTTTCGTACTGTAATCTGTACTTAAAATTTTTTGTTCATCCACAACCAAGGGAACTTTCAGGACAGGGAACAAATGAAGATTCAAAAAGCTGTTAGAGCTCAATATGGTCGATTTTTCTATCGTTTTCCCAATGGAGAATCTGCAGCAGACGTGTATGACAGAATCACAGGTACATGTGTGTGCGCGTAAAAAAGATATGCATTGTGTGTGTGTCTGTGTGTAAAAATGTGGATTGATCAATAGAGATGCAGGGTTCAGAGAGACTCTGAGAACAGATATAGACATAGGGAGATTTCAGCCACCGGGTCAACAAAGCCCAAACATGAACTTGGTCATAGTTTCACACGGCCTAACACTACGGGTGTTCCTAATGAGATGGTACAAATGGACGGTGGAGCAATTCGAGAGACTCAATAACATGCAGAATGGGAATATGATTGTCATGGAAACAGGCCATGGTGGGAGGTAACTCTCCTAATATGTGTTTCTCTAATTCCTGTTTTTGCTATAGGCCTATAGGGCTACAAAAAATACTCTCTCCGTCTCAAAATGAATGCGACAGAGGTAGTAAAATTTTCATGTCCTCAGGTACAGCTTGCTGGTGCATCACAGTAAAGAAGAACTGAGAGAGTTTGGGTTGACAGAGGAAATGCTGATCGATCAGGAATGGTAAGGATTAAGTTTCATACACATAACTCCATCCTGGGTGATTAGGTATTTATATTCTGAACATCAGCCGAAAATTGTTCCTTTCTGATCTATAGGCAGAAACTAGCAAAGCCCGGTGAACTGAATTACGACTGCATAACTAGTGGACCATCTTTCTTCACCCACTTTTGATGATGACGAGAAATGAAGAACCGATCAAAATATGATGACGTTCGCTAGTGTCCACGCTATCAAAGTATCAAGCTAAGAACATAACATCTTCGAGAAGAGGACGAGTTAAACACAAACTGGCTACAAGCAGAAAAATAGTGTAAAATCAGAGCTCAGAATGTAACCAGGATTAGATAGATTTAGCAGGTGAATACTTAGTTTTGTAAGAATTACTTATCCAATTTGTATGTATGTTCATATCAAGAGAATTCTACTTGCCAAAAAGCTGATGAATGCATGTTTTCCATCATATAATCTGTATGCAGCCAATCCATACGGACTGTGAGAACTGTGAGAACGTAGTTGAATTTCGTGAAAGATGAAGGGAACGCTTCGTATTGTTTGGACTTTGGGGCGCATGCTGTTCTACAGCATGGAAGTCGAGCTGAGTTGTAGAGATCGCGAGCAGATAAAATGGGTAGAAAATGACTCAGCAACGCTTCGTATTGTTTGGACTTTGGTGCGCATGCTGTTCTACAGCATGGAAGTCGAGCTGAGTTGTAGAGATCGCGAGCAGATAAAATGGGTAGAAAATGACTCAGCAACGCTTCGTATTGTTTGGACTTTGGGGCGCATGCTGTTCTACAGCATGGAAGTCGAGCTGAGTTGTAGAGATCGCGAGCAGATAAAATGGGTAGAAAATGACTCAGCAACGCTTCGTATTGTTTGGACTTTGGGGCGCATGCTGTTCTACAGCATGGAAGTCGAGCTGAGTTGTAGAGATCGCGAGCAGATAAAATGGGTAGAAAATGACTCAGCAGTGAAATGATCAAAATGTCATTACCGAAGGATAAAAATGAAAGCCATTGAAATGAAAACAGACTACTTATATAGACCCATCGAACTGTTGTGCGGTTGAACCGCACGCGTGCCCCGAATTCGAAGAGCTCTTATAATTAAATGGGCCGCCCAGTTGGGTTGGGTTAGCAGATCAACCACAGTTATTTATTTCACCTTTGGTTTCAGCAATTGGTCATAAAGTTTGGACAATAACAATTGCTCTGTGGACCCATAATTTCATTGCATATTTCTGTCAAGGTTACGGCCCAATATATTCAAGTATAGGTCTGGACTCTGGTTTGATCTCAGCCCAAAGGGCTTTTCAGTATCCAATTAATTTTTAACATTGTTACGTATCTAGGGATCAAGTCCGAAGCCTCTTAGTTATTTAATTATTGCTTATAATATTATAAAATTACATTAAACCCCAATTTTTATGGACAAATGGCAGTTTAGTGCGTAAACTCGAGTGGGGGTCTTCTACACACGGGGTCTCACTTTTTTTTTGCTACATCAGGGCCAATGTGTGAATTTTTTGCCGGTTAAGAAATTTGTGACTAAATTTGTTAAAAAAGTGTTAGTTAAATCGCATGTATCATACACATGATCTACCTGAATTGGATGAGTTTGAAATTAACTTCATATTTGAAGGGGTTAAATGTAAAAGTGTAGAAATGAGGAGAGGGTGAAGGAAATATAATTCTCTTTCTCATTCAAATAAAGATCCAAATCCTAAACCCCCCCCCCCTATTTCCATATTAAACCTACCTCCCTCGCTCATGTCTCCGGCTATACCATCCATGGTGGTGGCACCACCAACCACCATCCCTTCCCCTCTCGCTTCTCCAACCTCACTCTCGTCTCCTTTCCTCACTGCTCCTTCAATTTTGAGCCCTCCGCCCCAAATCCGTAGGCGGTGACCGGTGACCCTCCTTCCATATGCACACCTTGAGTTTAGACTCTAAACTGCAATTTGCTCATTTTTTTTTAGTAATACGATGACTAATTGAGTATATTGGTTTTTTTTTTATATAGGAGTATATATTTAAAGTGATAAACATTCAATAATAATACATTGAAAATAAGGAAAATCAAAATAGAGAGAGTGGAGAAAAAGACAGCTCGATCATTCCTAACTCTTCTCTCCATTTAATAGAGACCACATACATGAAGTAGCCAGCTATATTAAGAAGAAGTTGCGACTGTAAATGTTAGTGAGATAGAGATAGATATTGTGTTATTTTCTTAGTCAAAGTCAATGCAGGACTTTTTGATTATGTGCATTTGTGTAATGTGCAAGATGGAGGGAAAGTTAAATGAAAAGGAAATTAGTAATATTACGGGCGTAAAATAGTTACAAAAAATTGTTTATAAAATTTTAAATATAATAATTGTATTGATGATTTTAATTAGAGTGTAGCTGGTTTACTATCAATGAAATCAATAAAATATTGTCAATCTCAGCGTGGTAAAGGAAGGCGGCATTCTTGGGTTTTGCGGCCTCTCGGCGTGGGAAGTTCGAATTTGGACAGAGAAGCATTTGGAGCGGGATTAATTTGTGATGTAAGAGTGATGTAAGCGACATATAGAAGGTTTTTTTGGGGACAAGAACATAAGGGGTGATGTCATTTTATTTATGAGCACAATTTTGTTAATTTTTTGTCATACTAAAAATTGCTCAAATAAGTTGGAACAATTAAGAACACCAAAACATGTCACATGCAAATATGACCCACCCTTCTGACTATTGTCTCTCCGCTTATTTCATTATCTTCCATCCTTGATTGTTGTGGGTTCCACTTTTAATCTCCCCATTCAGCTTGGCCTTTTCTCAAACTCAAAACATGGCCTCCCTCCTCCATCCATCCATAAACTACCACATAAACCTACAACTCTACTTTCTAGCTTAGTTTTCACTACATTAGTTAGGCCTAGACTTTATGTTGCCCGACTTTAGGGATTTGGCCATTTTCTTTTGTTGTGTCCTAGACTTTATAGAAAGCGAGTGCGGGAACGGTTGTTATAGAAAGCGAGCGCGGAACGGTTGCCGATAAGATGAGAGATCTAATACAAGGATGATAGAGAATGAAGAGAAATGCAATATAGACTTGTGAAAGGAAAGTTATGAGATGTTGCAATCAAAAAAATCAAAAGAAAATTTATCACAACTTAGATAAAAAGGTGATAGATAATAAGATGTGGACACCGGCCCTTAGGAAAACCCCAAATCAAGGGTCAAAAGGGAGTAGACTACCTTCACTAGGGTTTATTAATTATCAAATGTTAATATTATTGAAGATAATGTTTTCGTGTGGCTGCAAATTAAAGACAAGGAGGTAGTTCAAGTTGGTGTGCATCAAATTTACAATGTAATTTATAAAATTATTATAAAATATAATTTATATTTTCGCAAAATATAACTCATTTTTACTCTTCGATAAAATGTAATCACATAATATATACGGACTCTCCGTTTCACATGACTTAGGACAATTTGTCATTTTGGATGTTCCATTCAACTTATTACGTTCTAAAATGATAAATTTATATTATTTTTATATTTAATGAGACTCACTTATAATATTTACGAGAACAATTCGCCTAATATTTCTCTCACTCATTCTATTTCTTATTTTACTTTGTATACTCACAAGTCACAAATACCTATTCAACTAATTCTTCCTTCTTTTATTATATTAGTATTTCTTAATCCCATATCAAAATAGAAAATCATAAATCGGATGGACGGTCGGAATATAAATAAGCAATTTTTTTTTTGGGTGTTCTGTTTACATTTCCTAAGTTGTTAAGTTGTCATTTCACTCTTTTCGAGATTACCCTCTTAAATATCTCTTTTAAAATGCTTTTTATTAGAGCTTTTCATTAGTACATTTAATAAATCACTTTCAAATTATACTGTTTTCTTAGGGGCAAAATCTTATAAAAAATGCAATTTTTTTAAATTTTAGAAAAAATGTGTTTTGATTTTACCGTTAGTGCCAGTGTTAGATTAACAAAGTGACAGTGTAAATAGTGTCAGTTCATATATTATTAAGTGTCAGTGTTAGTTTAACAAAGTCGTATTTACAGAACAGAAAAGAATGACGAGGCACGTATTATTAAGTGACAGTGTTAGTGTAAAAAAGTGTCAGTGTTAGTGACAGACTAGTATAAAGAGTGTCAGTGCATGTATAATTAAGAGTCGGTGTAAAAAAGTGTTAGTGTTAGTGTTAAAAAGTGCCAGTGTTAAGTGTAAACAGATGAAAGTGTGAAGAGTGTTAGTGCAAGTATTATTAAATGACAGTATTAAAGAGTGATAGTGTAGGATAAAAAAATATCAGTGTTAATATAAAAAAATGTCAGTATGAAGAGTGATAGTGCATATATTATTACGTGCCAATGTAAAAATATTTTTTGTTAAAATTATAAAAAACTTATTTTTTATAACAGCAACTCAAATTACAATTTCTTGTAATTATTATTTTGGAAAAAAAAACGCCATTATTTTTTTCTTTCTTATGTTTGAAACATAGGAGTACAATGATATTTAGTGGCGCATTAAAATTGACCTGAAAATTTAGATTATCAAAGCAAAGATAAATAAATAAATAAATTATAGATTGATAATTAGTACCATAATAATTAAGAAATGATGGGACCCAATAATCAAAATATTCCATTTTCTCAAGGCCTGAACTGAATGGCAGCTTTGTGTGAGGAACAAGAATGTGGGGGGAGCGCATTGGAGAGGAGGAGCTGTATAGCAAAAAAAAGGAAGGAAATGGCAGTTATTTTCACATGCCAATGCTAAAGATGGTCATTTTCGAGTCTGCAAAACATAGCTGTGATTCCAATATAGAACTAACATGTTACATGGAAACAGCTTTTATCTACATCCCTCTCTACCAATCACCTCTTTTTGTCTTCAAGGTTATACTCTTTCTTTTCTCGACATTTTGAAAATATGTATTTTTTATATTTTCTTCGTTTCATTATAATTTATACATTTTTCTTATTACATCTCAATACAAACTACATATTTTTTTTAAATTAAAATATTTTAGGGTTTATTATAAAAAACTCACTAAAAATATGGCATTTACAAAAAAAAAAACATGTAAGATGGGAAATTAAAAAAAAAATTACTTTTTTTTCTTTTTTTACAAAAAAATTTTTTTTTTTGATTTTTTTATCGGTTTTGGTCAAACAACTGATAATTTCAGTTATTAGTTGTTCAAACAACTGAGAATTCCAGTTACCAGTTGTTTGAACAACTGATAACTGAAATTATCAGTTGTTTGAAGAGTAATTTGTGCTTCAAACAACTGATAATTTCAGTTATCAGTTGTTTGAACAACTGATAACTGAAATTATCAGTTGTTTGAAGAGTAATTTGTGCTTCAAACAACTGATAATTTCAGTTATCAGTTGTAAACAAGTGTTAACTGAACTGAAATTATCAGTTGTTTTAACAACTGATAACTGAAATTATCAGTTGTTTGATCAAAATTGATAAAAAAAAAATGAAAAAAATTATAATTTCAAACTTATGTGTTTTTTTTTTTTTTTTGTAATTTCCATTTTTCTAAAGTTATTTTTTGAAAATATCTCAATATTTTATTACTTTTATATTTATGAAGCTCAGTTATTATAATCACAACAACAATTCAGTTATTATTTTATATCCAATTTTATCTATTATATTATCACTTTTCATACTTACAACGCCTACTGCACAAATACTTTTTCTTAATTCCCGTACAAATAGTGAGTGTGTAAATTGTATTGAAACAGAAGGAGTATATTTTAATAGTAGCGGTAATACCAATGTTACAAAAAAAAAAGTTACAAAAAGGTCACAAAATTTGATTTACAAAATGATGTGTCATAATTGTATTGATGTTTTAATTATAGTGTAGCGAAATCGATACAAACAATAAAATATCGCCAACTCATTTCGTATCCATATTTTTGTAAGCTTCTTTTGTGTCACTAGCATTATTGCGCTAATGGCAAAAATCCATAAATATTTTATTTACGTAAAAAAGACAAATTTCAATACATTTTACTAAAACCTTTCAATTTTTATAATATTTGCATTAGTAAAAACAATTTTCTTAATATAATAGGGCAATTGCCTCCCTTAACACATACGTACATAGCTCCCCAATAATATCTTTTTTAAGAGCTCCCATATAACATGAGTTTCCTTGCTCTGTTGTTGTTTAAGAAGGCAGTGGCTAACCTAAAATGAAAATATTAATTTATAATTCAATTATTTTATGGATAATATCAAAATACCCCTAAGTAACTCACGTGACCGGCACATTATGCTTTTCGTTAAATTTTTAACGATTCATCCAAAATTACACATGATTGTAACAAAAAGACAAACTCAATAACCAACTTGTAACAAATGCAAATTCAATAACCAATTGAAACATCTCGACAAACTCAGGTAACTAAAATGCAATTTGCCCAAAAAAATAAAAGTTCGATAAACTCAGGTAACTAAAATGCAATTCTCTCACAGAAACTGACATCCTGCAGTGAGGAGCTAAACTGGTGTTTGAGCGCATTTTCGCTCACCAAGTGCACGCTCTTAGTAAAAGTTTGTCATTTTAAATAGTATCAAGTGAAGTGAATTGAAACTGTTGAAAAAGAAAATTGGTATCAAGTGAGATGGTACGGGGGGAGGGAGTATTCCTAAATTTCACACGTGATGCATATATTTATGGATGATATTAAAAAAGAAAAGAAAAAAAGTGCATAAAGCTAATTGACAGTATTGTTTTAATAATATTGTGTAAATATATGTTGCATGCGTTTTGCTTTACATTACAAGTTGCAGATATTAAGCAAGTTGTTAACTACTTTAATTAGTTTAATTTCCTGTCACACTTTGAATTAAATCAGGAGGGGCAGATCTAGCCTGTAATTGACGTGGGTTCCAATTCATCTCAGAATTTGGAATTTTTTTTTTTTTTTACCTAAGTCACCGTCTATATGTAACTTTTTTTATATATGAGTTATTTTTCACTGTTATTATTGTTTACAATATTTTTTAAATATCAAAGCCCACGCAATATCAAAATTCTGAATCCGCCTATGAATTAAACATGGACAATTTCTGACAAGGAAAGCTGGATTATAACTTGGTCATTAGACTACCCACAGTGGTTTCATCCCACTCCCCCATTTCATCTAACACTTTTTACACTTTTTCTCATCCACCTAATATTTCATCTACCCATTTCATTTACCCCCACTCCAATGGCTAACTTAAACTAAATTTCAACTCCCTCCAACTCATCATTCTATACCCCACTACTTTTATTTTATTTCATTTATATTCTTTATTTTTATGATTAGTAAAATAATAATTATTATTATTTATAATTAAAAAAATATTTCACACTTAATTAAAAAAATATTGCATCAATTTATAGGTAAAAAAATATAATGATTTTTTTAAAATAAATGCTAAAATGAAGAAGGATAATTGAGAAATGAGTGTTTTTTTTGTGTCCAAATCAAATGAAACTTATATCGATTTGTAGGGAAAAAAAATGATGAATTTTGGTGAAAAAAAAAATTAAAAAAAATAATAATTTACTAGGTAATAATTCAGCCCAAATTGAAAGCTAAGTGTTTTTTTTTTGTGTCCAAATCAAATGAAACTTATATCGATTTGTAGGGAAAAAAAATGATGAATTTTGGTGAAAAAAAAAATTAAAAAAAAAATCAATTTACTAGGTAATAATTCAGCCCAAATTGAAAGCTAAGTGTTTTTTTTTTGTGTCCAAATCAAATGAAACTTATATCGATTTGTAGGGAAAAAAATGATGAATTTTGGTGAAAAAAAAAATTAAAAAAATAATCAATTTACTAGGTAATAATTCAGCCCAAATTGAAAGCTAAGTGTTTTTTTGTGTCCAAATCAAATGAAACTTATATCGATTTGTAGGGAAAAAAATGATGAATTTTGGTGAAAAAAAATTAAAAAAAATAATAATTTACTAGGTAATAATTCAGCCCAAATTGAAAGCTAAGTGTTTTTTTTGTGTCCAAATCAAATGAAACTTATATCGATTTGTAGGGAAAAAAAAAATGATGAATTTTGGTGAAAAAAAATTAAAAAAAAAATCAATTTACTAGGTAATAATTCAGCCCAAATTGAAAGCTAAGTGTTTTTTTTTGTGTCCAAATCAAATGAAACTTATATCGATTTGTAGGGAAAAAAAATGATGAATTTTGGTGAAAAAAAAAATTAAAAAAAATAATAATTTACTAGGTAATAATTCAGCCCAAATTGAAAGCTAAGTGTTTTTTTTTTGTGTCCAAATCAAATGAAACTTATATCAATTTGTAGGGAAAAAAATGATGAATTTTGGTGAAAAAAATTAAAAAAAAATCAATTTACTAGGTAATAATTCAGCCCAAATTGAAAGCTAAGTGTTTTTTTTTGTGTCCAAATCAAATGAAACTTATATCGATTTGTAGGGAAAAAAAAATGATGAATTTTGGTGAAAAAAAAAATTAAAAAAAAAATCAATTTACTAGGTAATAATTCAGCCCAAATTGAAAGCTAAGTGTTTTTTTTTTGTGTCCAAATCAAATGAAACTTATATCGATTTGTAGGGAAAAAAAAATGATGAATTTTGGTGAAAAAAAAAATTAAAAAAAATAATAATTTACTAGGTAATAATTCAGCCCAAATTGAAAGCTAAGTGTTTTTTTTTTGTGTCCAAATCAAATGAAATTTATATCGATTTGTAGGGAAAAAAAAATGATGAATTTTGGTGAAAAAAAAAATTAAAAAAAAAATCAATTTACTAGGTAATAATTCAGCCCAAATTGAAAACTAAGTGTTTTTTTTTTGTGTCCAAATCAAATGAAACTTATATCAATTTGTAGGGAAAAAAAAATGATGAATCTTGGTGAATTTTTTTTTTTATTTTTAAATCATTTATTATGAGATAATTGAGTTTAAATAATTGGGTGAAAAAATAAAAAAGGACGGACCAATACCAAGCCAACACGTGGCAAATTCAGAAAAAAAAAAAAAAAAAAAAAAAAGCTGTGCGTCACGCGCCAAATGGGAGCGTGAGTCACACGCGCCTAATACACCTCCAATGCCAAGCCGACACGTGTCCATTTTTAAAAAAAAAAAAAAAAAAAAAAAAAAGGTTTCATTTAATCCATTCAACCAAGCAGTCGACCTCCATTGCAAGGAAATGGGTAGATGAAATGGGATTTCATCTCCCATTTCATCTACCCATTGTGGGTAGTCTTAGCTAACCATTAGACAGGATAAGTTCTAACCTTGTGGCAGGCAAATTCTGATTAATAAAAAAGCTTGGATTTTTGGAGCTAATAGCCTACAAATCCTGTATTCACAACAAAAAATTGCTGTAAAGTAATTTAATTAAATCAAAGTTAATTTAATTAATCTCGACGAAGACTGACGAGGTTAATTAATTAATTAATTAATTAATTAGTATTTATAAGGGGATTAATTGTCAAACATAGTTGGCTTTCTGATAATATTGAATCTTATAGCATGTTTGATACCGCTTTTTTTTTATAAAAGATATGCTTATTCTTATCAGGGAATAAATGGTTCGGTTTGGTTCGATTTGGGACAATTTATGGACCGAATCATTAGTCATTGGTTTGAAAAAATTTCAAATCGAACCGAGCCATGAAAAAAATTCAAACCGAATCGAGCCGTCATGGTTTGATTTTACGGTTCGAACCGCGGTTTAAACCATAATTCAAACCACGGTTCATGTGAGGACCTCGACCCGAAACCTAACGCGTATTTCGAGTTGGAGCGTCCCCAAACTAACTCAAACCACCTAAACTTTTTAAAACTTTGATTTAACTTTTAAACATAACACAATTACATAACCAATTCAAAACAACTCCACTCCTCTCCACAATTGAGAAAGAGTGGACCAACTGTGAAAGTATTCATCTGTTTTAGTTACAAAAGATTGGGGTTATAACGTAGAAATTAAAGTTTATAATTACAAACTCCATAAAGGAATTATACCAAAATATACATTCTACGCCAACCTATACGTACCCCGACAATACCCAAAATCACTTCCAAACTCCTCTCCGCCCTTACTTGGCCGGTCCGCCTGTCTCGGGATCTAAAAACATTAAAGGGAGAGGGGTGAGAATAAATCTCAGCAAGCTATTATGAATGCAGCAATATGCCAAATAAGATGCAACACATAACAAGTTGCATATAACACATTAGAAAAGCTGTAAACACTTTACATTACCTCGGTTTACCTTTTCCCGTCTGAACAATAGTCGTACAACATTGGATATAATATTCCAATCTTAGGTGAGCTGCTTAAGCAATACTCACATCTTATAAGACCCATTTTTCAGGGAACCATATAAGATAGTAGCAACTCTGTAAGGCTTTTGGCTCAATACAGATGCTATAACCCCGACCTGTGGCCACAGGAGGGGACGGTCACAGATATAACATAATCCGATCACATTAGGTCACACTTCCATAATTGATCGTATTATGTTATACCCCCAACATCAGCTGATTAACACATTATCAAGCACATAATAGTTACTTGAAATATAATCCACAAAGGGGATAAACAATATAGCCACATGGTAATATATACTCATGTTCAACCAATATCATAGTGCAACATTTATTTAACACACTATGCATAATATAATCAATGAATAAGAACTCAAGTAAGGCAATAAGGTATCATCAACCCACCCTACATAGTCATCATACAACAATACATGGCCTCTATAAAGGTCCAAGCTAAATATACCAAGTTGGGATCACATTGGTCAAGTTGCTAAACTAGTCTACCAAGCGTTTTCCAAACAATATTTAAAGTACTTCCCCAATTCCATTTTGATCACTTAAGATGTCATTGTGTAGCCAAAGTATTCTACTTTAATCTAGGTTAAAGAGATTTCATTTTGGTTCTAGTTTGATTAGGTTTTAACAGCTCCAAAGTTGATTCAAAGTTACCAGGCCAGGGCACGACTCGTGCCCCAGGGCATGACTCGTGCCCCTTTGGCCTTTCTCAGATTCATGCGTCCCCTAAAGCACGACTCGTTACTTCCACATGGCACGACTCGTGCCTGAGGGCACGACTCATGCCAATTCCCCTTAAGTTGATCAGAACGACTTGGCTATCATTTCACGAGTCGTGACCACGAGTTGGCCATGGGCATGCCAGTGGGCACGACTCGTGCCACGGCCAAAAACAGGTAGCAGTGGCAGAATTCCATAGAAATGTCCAAAAACCAAAACTTGTACCAAGCTCCTTCTAATTTGTGAACTTAAAAGGAATTTCTAACTTTGTTAACTTCATTCTAACCCATTTAACCCCAAGGTATCATGTCCTAAACATAGATCATTACCACTTGGTTTTCCACCCATTTTACTACCATTTTTCAAGATTTACCATTTTAATCAAACCCAACCCATTTTCTTATACTCTTTACCACTTTCATGAACAACAACATTTTTCTATGACACTAACCAATTTCTCAAATCCAAGAAGGTTTCCCCAAAGCATCAAATAACCATTATAACAACAATAACAACATTTAATAGTTCATGAACATTTAAAGAAGGGAAAGTCATAATAACTCACCTTAGAATTATAGGATGAAATGAGGATCTTCTTAGCTTGATAAACTCCCTTAGATGCCCCAAACACAAAAGTACAATTGGATTGGAAAATGAAGAAGGATTAAAGGCTCTAGAAACTTGAAAAGTGAAGCTTCAAGAAGGCTTCCATGGAATTTGGGAAGGAGGAAGAAGAGAATGATGAGGGAAGAATGAGGAGGATGAAGGAAGTATGGGAGGAGTGTGATGGTCATTGACTAAGGGGAGGAAGGGTGAGGGAATTAAGGGGGAAGGCATGGCCCCCCATGCCAAAATTAATTAAAGGCTTTCCAAAATCTACACTAAAGCCCCTAATGTTTTAAAAAATGAATTTAAACCCTTTACTTCATTTCCCTACACAAATAAACCTAACTACTCACATTTTATTTATTTCCAATTACCATTCCACAACAAAATAATTTAACTTATTTCCATTTTTAACCTAGGAATTTAGAACCATCTTTCCACCATCTCATCCTAACATAAGAATTTAAAGACATAAAATAAACACATAAAGTTAACATTAATATTAAAAGCATATAATATTATACTAAAATAGTGCCTAGGGTTAGGGTCGTTACACTCACTCCTCCTTAAAGAAAATTCGTCCCGAATTTTAAGAAAAAGACTTACTTGGATGCTCAAACAACCAAGGGTACTTCGCTCTCATTTCCGACTCTAGCTCCCATGTTGCTTCCTCAACGGTATGATTCTTCCATAGGACTTTCACTATCGAAATACTCTTAGTCCTCAACTCCTTAACCTGGAACTCTAAGACTCTCAATGGTTCTTCCACATACGACATATCCGCCTGAATCTCATCGGGGGGGAGAACTCAAAATATGAGAGGGGTCATGACAATACTTTCTCAACATAGAAACATGAAACACATCGTGAAGTAAAGAAAATGAGGGAGGTAACTCCAACTGGTAAGCCAAATCCCCAATCTTCTCTAGAATCTCAAACGGATCAACGAACCTCGGAGCCAATTTACCCTTATTTCCAAACCTTTTGATTCCCGTCCTCGGAGAAACCTTCAAGAACACGAAGTCACCCACCTGAAAAGATAAGTCCCGTCTTCTATTGTCGGCGTAGCTTTTCTGTCTACTCTGAGCCGTCTTCAATCTATCACGAATCACCTTGATCTTTTCCGTAGAATCTCTAACCAAATCCGGGCCCCAAAGTCTTGCTTCACCAACCTCGCCCCAACACATCGGAGATCTACACTTTCTACCATACAACGCCTCATACGGAGCCATCTCAATGCTAGACTGATAACTGTTGTTGTAGGCAAATTCAACTAGCGGTAGATGATCTTCCCAAGACAGTTGGAAATCCATCACACAAGCCCGTAACATATCCTCAAGTATCTGAATGGTTTTCTCGGACTGACCGTCGGTTTGAGGATGAAACGCCGTACTAAAACACAATTTAGAACCCAAGGCTTCATGCAATGCTCTCCAAAATCTAGAAGTAAATCTCGGATCTCTGTCGAAAACAATGCTAACCGGAACCCCGTGAAGTCTAACAATCTCCTTCATATACAACTGGGCTAACTTCTCCATCGAGAACATGGTTGACACCGGAAGAAAATGAGCCGACTTTGTCAATCTATCCACAATAACCCAAATAGCATCCATCTTCTTCGCGGTAAGAGGCAAACCCGAACCAAAATCCATCGAGATCCCTTCCCATTTCCATTCTAAAATATCCAATGGTTGAAATAACCCCGCTGATCTTTGATGTTCGGCCTTAATATGTTGACAAGTTAAACACTTAGAGACATAATCCGCAATTTCCCTTTTCATACCATTCCACCAATACCCACGCTTCAAGTCTTGATACATTTTGGTACTACCAGGATGAATCGCAAACTTGGACTTATGACCATCCTCTAAAACACGCCTCTTGATTTCCGGTGATGAAGGAACTGGAAGGTTAAAATCCCATCTCTATTCAACACAAATTCCCCGGCTTTCCCATCTTGCACTTGTCCCAAAATTTTCTTTAACTCCAGATCACTTTGTTGAGCTTCCTTCAAATCTCCATACAATGTAGGAACGGCTCGCACATTCGCAAGTAATACTTCACTCCTCAACTCTTGGGTATTCAAAGTTGTCACATAAGCCTTTCGGCTAATCGCATTCGCCACCACATTGGCCTTCCCCGGATGATAAGAAATTACACAATCAAAATCCTTCAAGAACTCTAGCCATCTCCTTTGTCGATTATTCAACTCCTTTTGGGTAAACAAATATTTCAAACTCTTATGATCTGTGAATATCTCAAATTTCGCCCCATAAAGGTAATGCTTCCACTTATGCAACGCAAACACGATCGCCGCCAATTCCGTATCATGAGTAGGGTAATTCTGTTCCGCCGGTGATAACTTCCTAGAGGCATACACAATAACTTTCCCATTTTGCATTAATACACATCCCAAACCCGCCTTCGAGTCATCACTATAGATCACAAAATTCTCACAACCATCCGGAAGGGTAAGAATAGGAGCCGTCGTCAACCTCTTCTTCAACTCATTGAAACTTGCTTCACACTTGGAATCCCGTACGAATGGTACATCTTTCCGAATCAACCTAGTTAACGGAGTCGCAATTCGAGAAAAACCTTCAATGAACCTTCGATAATACCCTGCCAAACCAAGAAAACTACGAACCTCAGTCACAGTCGAAGGTTGCTTCCAATTAACCACGGCTTCAATTTTTGAAGGATCCACGGAAATTCCCGAACTCGACACTACATGCCCCAAGAAAGAAATCTGCTCAAGACAAAACTCGCACTTGCTGAACTTGGCGTACAACTGCTTCTCACGAAGAACTGACAAGACAATCCTTAAATGCTTTTCATGCTCCTCTCGGGACTTAGAATAAACAAGGATGTCATCAATGAATACCACCACAAAGCTGTCAAGATAAGGCTTGAAAATACGGTTCATCATATCCATGAATACGGCTGGAGCATTAGTCAACCCAAAAGGCATCACAACAAACTCATAATGACCATATCTCGTTCAGAAAGTTGTCTTGGCAATATCATTCGGTCTAATCTTCAATTGATGGTATCCGCTTCTCAAATCAAGTTTAGAGTAGATAACAGAACCTTAAAGTTGGTCGAACAAATCATCTATATGCAGAAGAGGATACTTATTCTTTATAGTGGCTTGGTTCAACAAACGATAATCAATACATAATCGTAAGGTACCATCCTTCTTTCTAACAAATAAAACCGGTGCTCCCCACGGAGACACGCTTGGGCGAATAAAACCCCGGTCTAGCAATTCTTGCAATTGGACCTTCAACTCTTTTAACTCGGCCGGAGCCATTCTATAGGGTGCCTTAGAGATAGGTGCGGTATCGGGCACTAGGTCAATACAAAACTCTACCTCACGATCCGGAGGCATAGAGTACTCACTAGAAAACACATCACTAAATTTATTAACAACCGGGACATGAGCTAACTCGGGGGACTTCTTATTGGAATCTACCACATAAGCCAAGTACCCCGCACACCCCTTAGATAGCATTTTTTTTAGCCTTTAAAGCAGAAATAACATGTAATCCGAACATAGATTTGTCCGCATCAAATATAAAAGTAGGCACATCAGGCATGGCAAATGAGACTCGCTTTCTACGACAATCTATCAAAGCATGACACTGACTCAACCAATCCATCCCAAGGATCACATCAAAGTCACGGATTGGTAACTCGACCAAATCCACCGGCAATACATGCCCACATATGGTCACATCACAACCACGATATATCAAAGAAGATGCGAGGCACTCTCCCATAGGAGTAGAGATCTCCAACACATAAGGCATAGATTCAGGCAATTTATGTAATGAAAATGCAAAGTGAGATGCCACAAAAGAATGGGAAGACCCGGGATCTATAAGAATGCGAGCCTTAACTCCTGAGAGAGGGACTATACCTCTAATGACAGCATTGGGATCGACCTCTCCTCTACCCAAGGCGAACACTCGACCTTGCACCCTATCCTTGGGTTTCCCGTCAATATCTCTCTTCACACCACCACCTTGTCCCCCTTGACCACTACCCGAAGCTTGCTTCTTTTGCCACTTGGGACAATTCCTCCAGAAATGGCCTGTTGCCCCACACTCTAAACATTTGCCTTGCTTGCTCCAACACTTGTCCTCTGAATGGCCTGGCTTCTTACAATATCCACATAATGTTCCAAACTGACCTGGAGTCGAACGATTTGTCGGAGCCGCCACATTTCCTCCTCTACCTGCTCCCGAAGCTGATGTCCTTGGCTGCCCTCTATTCTGCCCAGAACCTTGACCTTGAAATCTATTTCTTCTTCCACCCTCAATTTTACCACGATGCTCCTCTATATCATTCTCAATCCGATACGCCATATTCACGGCTGCCTGGAAGTTGGCGAAGTCATGCGTCAGTAACTGCTTCCGGAACTCCACCCTTAAGCCTTTCACGAACCGGTAGATCCGCCTCTCTTTCTCCGGTACCAAATGGGGACAATATCGGGCTAACTCCGTAAACTTGGCTGAATATTGTGCTATAGTCATTGTTCCTTGCTCCAATTTCAGAAACTCAACCTCCTTCTTATCTCTAGTAACCATCGGAACGAAATTATCCCGGAACTTGCGTGTGAAATTTTCCCAAGTCTGCGGTGTCAAATCCCGATCCCAGCCATCCTTCACTACCTGCCACTAGTGCTCTGCGGGTCCTTCCAACTTGAAAACGGCGCACCTTACCTTTTCTGCATCCGAGCTCTCCATTGCCGCAAAAATCTTATTCATAGCTTCAAGCCATCTTTCCTCCTTCGTAGGATCCGGATCTCCGTTGAAACTAGGAGGAGACATCTTCACAAATTTCTCTAGGCCATGGTGCCCTTACCTACCCTCTGGTTGTTGTTGTCCCCTACCTTGATTCTGATTTTCCATATTCTGAAGAAACACTCGGAACATATCCATCATTTCGGCATTCGGATTACCAACATTGCCCAAAGCCCGATCCTGATCTCCATCATTACCCGCCATTAGTACAAACTCCTGCATTAAACACTCGACGTCAGTTATCACACACTCTCACTCAAAGCCTAGATTCTACCTTTCGAGAACTCTAACCGAGCTCGATACCAACCTGTGAGGACCCCGAATTCCGAGAAACCTAACGCGTATTCCGAGTTGGAGCGTCCCCAAACTAACTCAAACCACCTAAACTTTTTAAAACTTTGATTTAACTTTTAAACATAACACAATTACATAACCAATTCAAAACAACTCCACTCCTCTCCACAATTGAGAAAGAGTGGACCAACTTTGAAAGTATTCATCTGTTTTAGTTACAAAAGATTGGGGTTATAACGTAGAAATTAAAGTTTATAATTACAAACTCCATAAAGGAATTATACCAAAATATACATTCTACACCAACCTATACGTACTCGACAATACCCAAAATCACTTCCAAACTCCTCTCCGCCTCTTACTTGGCCGGTCCGCCTGTCTCGGGATCTAAAAACATTAAAGGGAGAGGGGTGAGAATAAATCTCAGCAAGCAATTATGAATGCAGCAATATGTCAAATAAGATGCAACACATAACAAGTTGCATATAACACATTAGAAAAGCAGTAAACACTTTACATTACCTCGGTTTACCTTTTCCCGTCTGAACAATAGTCGTACAACATTGGATATAATATTTCAATCTTAGGTGAGCTGTGTGATGTACCCGATTTTTTTTGTGAAAATCAAAACGGAGTCGCCACGCCATTTTTATTTTAAGGGCCAAAACTTTGAAAAATGCCCGGAATCAAGAGATTCGGGTTCGGAGGTCACGTTACGCGCCGGGAAGGACGTTAGTGTGCACCCGGAACGCCTCGTAAAAACGAGTCTTCCAAACATTCAAAATCCTTTGTTGTGTGTGTGTGTGTGTGTGTGTGTGTTTAGGCCAAAATAAGTCGAAACTGAGGTAAGTAAAAATTGGGAACTCTTTTTAAGGCTTTAAACTGATCCCATGATTTTTTGGATGATTTTTGGGTTGAGATTTGGAACTCAAAAGATTTTTGGAAGTTGAAAACCATTTCTGCCAGAATGAAAAAGGCAGTTGACCTTTGACTTTGAAATGGACTTTAGGGCTTGAAAACTCCAGAATCTGGGAAAAGTCCGGGAATAAAAAATGTTCAAAACACCTTAAAAAAGGTTTCTATAAAAGAAATTTTCATTTTGGAGATGATTTGAGGGGTCAAAACCTTCTGGAAATCTCAGATCTGAAATCTGGATTTCCAGAAGCTGATGAACTGGCCTCTAAAAGAAAAATTGAAAAAAGGAGTTTTACTCACGCAAAAAATAAAGTAAAAATATGTCTGGAAAGATCTGGATGTTGGCTACAAAAAGTATTTTGTAGTCAACACCCAATTCCAAGGTTTACTGGGTCCAAAAAATAGGAAAATGGACTGAGTTCTCAGAACAATGCTACTGGACAGCAAGATGTTCTTGAGGGAAAATGTGATTTTTGGGGGATTTGCATCTATGTTCACCCCATTTTCATCCCTAGACTTGATTCCACTACTTTTTGTTAAGTGGTTATCATATTCAAGTCATCCTTGGGGAATTTTATGGGGTTTAAACATGTCCTTTGCAAGGGAAAGGGTATATGAATTTAAAGAGAAAAATCAATTTAGAGATTTAAAATGTAGACCATTTGAGATGGCCATTCATGAAGATGAACTTCAAGATGACCATCTTAGGTCAAAACTTAAGTTAAACAAGACATCAAGTAGATCCAAGTAAGAAGAATAAGATGAACAAGAAGTTAAAAGAGAATTTTAGGGTTTTGAGAAGCGAGGGTTTTACCAACGGTGACACCCTATCTTCCTAGGCTTGGAATTTGACTTGAGGAGTATCAAGATTTGGTGTTTGGCTTGAGGAGTATCAAGGTTTGGTGTTTGGTTTTGTGTTTGGAGGTGAGATTGGGAAAGATTGGAGAGAAAATGGTGGCAATCTAAGGATTCCCACTGTTTTCTCTCTATATTTCGCCAGAGTTTTGTTGCTGTGAGAAAATTGTGTTGTGTAAACTGAGAGAGGAGGGTTCAATTTATAACCCCCTGTGAGAGTCAAACATATCCGCGCGGACAAGGTTGGTCGCGTGCATTGTTCATTAATTACGGCTTCAGGCTTTGGACGGGAAGAATAATCTTTTCAAAATTCAAATTAATCCAGGTTTTTGTTCCGCCATTTCTATTTAGGGTTTTTCTTATTTCTTTTGCTTTTTTGATTCCTTTTCTTGGTTTATCTTTTCGCAATCCCTAATCTACCCTTACTTGGTTAGAAATGTTAGGAATGTTAGGAATTGTTAGAAATGTTATAACTTTCGTTAATTTTCTAACGAAAAAGCTACCAACTCAAATTGGAGCACTTACAGTAGCCCCTCGGCGACGGTGCTTTCGAAGGAAGCGGGGTCGTCGATAAGTAAGGCTCCATATTTGGCAGATGATCGAGTGATCGGGTGGCTGAACCTATTCAATAGGCTACCTACGTATCCTTACCCAGAATGGGAATCAAGCCGATCGTAGTTCGGGTCTTTGACCGACTATTTTTTGATTGTCGACTATTTTTGGGAAAGTCGCCCTATGGTTTGACTATTTTTGGGAAGTCACCCTATGATCCGACTATTTTGGGAAGTCACGGTTTGACTATTTTCGGGAAGTCACCCTACGATCTCTGACTATTTTTGGGAAGCCGCCCTACGGTTTGACTATTTTTGGGAAGTCGCCCTATGATCTCGACTATTTTGGGAAGTCGCCTACGGTTTGACTATTTTTGGGAAGTCGCCCTATGATCCGACTATTTTTGGGAAGTCGCCCTATGGTTTGACTATTTTTGGGAAGTCGCCCTACGATCCGACTATTTTGGGAAGTCGCCCTGCGGTTTGACTATTTTTGGGAAGTCGCCCTAAGATCCGACTATTTTTGGAAGTCGCCTATTGGGTTTGACTATTTTGGGAAGTCACCCTTGATGGTTGACTATTTTGGGAAGTCGCCCTATGATCTCGACTTTTGTTGGGTTTGATAGCGTTTTGGGTGCCTCGCCTTGATGATGGCTGTTTGGGCCACTGAAGAGTTTAGGTTTTGGCCCCGGTTTCGATGGAGTCTAAGGTTTTATTGTTTTGGGGGAAGTAGCCACAAGGTTTTGGCTGTCTGCCTAGTGAAGCCTCCTGCTTTGGGGATCGACTATTTTTAGGTGCCTCGAACCTCATTTTATGGGTTTTATTTGTTTTGAAGCCCTATGCATGGCGCCTAAGGTGCCTTGGCTTGGGAAGTCGTCTAAGGTTTTGGCCACGCCCTTGACTCATGCCGTTTTGGAAGTCGCCCTAACCTCGACTATGGTTTGGTTCACCTCGAAATGATGGCCCATGTTTTATGGACTGCTGGTCCCCTAGTGGAAGTCGTCGCATTAGCGGATTTGTTTTGGGTCACGCTTCGCCTAAGGAGCGGATGGACGTTTTGGTCGAAGTGGTTTGACCCTATGGTTTGACCTACTATTTTGGGAATCGCCACGTAGGTCATGGTCTTTGACTTTTTGGGAAATTTAAGGTTCGACTGTTTCGGGAAGTCGCCCTAAGATTTGATGATAATGTTCTTTTAGAAAAGTAGTTGACTAAGATATGCTTTCATACCTGTGGCTTACCTCAGAATACTGTAGAACCGAGGCTTCCGGTGATGTTGATGAAGAGTTGTTAGGTTGCCGTTCGTGGGGACGGTTCTGCCGACGATTTGCTTTGTCTTTGGAGGCATTTTGACCTGAAGGAGGAGTCTGGTTGAGTCCGTATCTTGCTTCGGGTGATCGTCCCGACCTTGTAGAGGTTGTTGAGCTTGTCTTCACATTGGGACTTCTTGCTTTTGAGAATTTGGTGTCTACGACCGCATTGTATTTGAGAACTTGGCCTCTCGACCGATTTGTATTTGAGAAGCGTCTCGATTTGGAGAACTTGGCGTCTCTGACCGATTTGCATTGGAGGTCGCGTCCCCGACCGATTTGCATTTTGAGAACTTGGCGTCTCGGCCAGATTATGTATTTGAGAACTTGGCGTCCACGACGATTGCATTCGAGAACTTGGCGTCTCTGACCGATTTGCATTTCGAGAACTCGCGCCTCTCGACCGCATCAGATTTGGAGAACTTGGCGTCTCTGGCCGTATTGTACTTTGAGAACTTGGCGCCTCCGACCGGATTGTATTTGAGAACTTGGCGCCTCGGCCGAATTGTATTGGAGAACTTGGCGTCCGACCAGATTTGTAGACACCGGAGGCGGTCTTCATATGTTTGTGGATGTTGGGAAGAGGTCGACTTTTGGTGAAGATCATCCTTACGAATTCGTATTCGTTAGTGAAGAGGAAGATGCATATATGGCATTCATGATGACGGATGCATGTACGCATGGAACCAAAAATGATTATGAGATGATGCATTTAGCCTACGCTTTTTGGCAGGGAAATTACGATTTATGATTTTCAATCACTTAGGATTTTTCCTATTGATTCAAGTTTTGTGCATGCTACATGAGCCACAGGGAGATTTTTGTGGGGATGCGTGGTGATGAGAGGGGATATATGTGTTGTTGGTTGTTTGGGACAAGCTTTTGGTGGTGGGGTGATATCCTTTAGTCGCGGAATGAATTGCATGTTATTGATGAGGTCAATTTTGATCTTGGGATGAAGTTGGATTTGAACCCGAGGTCTCGATTGAAATTTCTTTTCAGGTCTCGGACATTTGAAGCCGACGCTCGACAAGGCTCGAGAATCAAAGCATGTTGACATGAATGAACCCTCTTTTGCTTGGGTTAGTTGTGATTTGACGAAATGCGATATGAGGAGATTCCCAATTCTCAACTTTTGATGGTGCGGGAGTTGCCATATGCCAAGTTCTAAAGTTGAAACTCCAAGACAGCTTGTTGAGGTGACCAGACCTTTCTTCCGAAGATAGGCGTGACTTGATAAAGCCCCATTCCATGGAAAAAACATGGCGAAAACCACGGAATCTTTCTGAATGATTTGATGAAGCCCCAGGTTTGACAAAGCGTCACTATGGAGGTCCAGCAAAGGTTTGATGGCATGCGATGAAGTACCGAGCCAATCGATCAACGTGAGAGCCTTCAAGGTGAAGTTGTCATGAAGGGAGAAACCCGTCTTTGATACCGACTATGAAACTAGAATCCTCTCTTCGAAGAGTGTCTTCCATATGGGAGCTGTTATGCCGTAGTGGCACTTGGCTTGTTCGTGGCTTCAATCATATTCACCTGACTTTTTTTTTTAGGGAATGGATTGTTGACGTTGTATTGGAGTCACTTGGGGTCCCCTTTCGATCAGTTCTCACACTGCTTGCCCTTTTCGAGGAGCTCGATTTTCTGTTGGAGGTGGAAGAAAACCCGAGTATCCGTAAATAAATGGCAGGTGCGACAAACTACGGCACTGCGACCTTGGTAAGCCCACCTACTCAAATTTAGCCCCGGAATTGATCATTGCCCGTAGATCCGGATAGGGAAATTGCTAAGTAGAGGCCACTAAGCATGTGGTTTCGGGCGTGACTTGAAAGATGTCTAGTTGTCTTCCTCTTCACAAAGGAGTGAGTTGCCATGCCTTGTAAAAGTCCCACTGATGTTCTGGAGTCGTCTGACGCCATTTGCATTGTTAAGTCTCGTAGGTCAACCCTATTTGTTTCCAACTCCAAGTTAGCTAATGTCTGGTTCCCGGCTGTAGCCACTGGCCTCGGATTTTAAGCGGAAGAACCATTTTAGAGCTCTTGGACTTCAAAGAGAGACTTGAAATAGTCAGCCAATCCGCTGATTGGCACCCCTTTTGACCTTCATTGCCAAGGTATACGTGTCCCGAGGATGGGTTTTCGGGCATGCGAGTGCCATAAAAGAGATCCAAATGTAGGCATCGCACGAATTTGTGGGGAACAAAAGGAATGCGGGTTCGTTGGCTTCCTGGAAGCGGACTTCTTAACGTCGGGTCAGCCAATCCTGTGCTTTCATTTCCTTGTGTCGTTCCACGAACCAAGCCAAATGAGGGTCTTGTGGTGGAACCATGGCATTCAAACCGGCGATCGAGTGCTAGAGAGAGGAGCCTACGCACCGGTGGGTAGCGGAGCCAGTGGAGGAAACGGCCGATCTGGGGGCATGGGTGAAATCCACGTCCTTGGCCCGAATCTTACCTAGGGGAGCTTGAGTAGGCTGACCCCAGGCAAAGGGATAGAACCTCACGGCTTGTTGTTGATTTTCAACCGTGCAAAGAGGGCGAAGGCAGCGGAGTCTTGATGCATGACCCTGGGTAACTCGGATTTCCGGAGTGAGGCCTATATAAGTAGGCTTAAGTGCGGGGTGCCGCCTGTCCACGATTGTTGAATTGCATAAGCTGAAGGCCCTGCTATGACCAGGGGTCTTGCGGTCCTGGTGATTACGATGAAACTTGGAAAGGCTTGGTAACCCATCGAAGCCTGAGTGAGGAATGGATTTGTTAAAGGTATTTGTGCTGAGGAAGCGGCCGAGCTAGCGTCATTCCCGAGGAAGGGCTCCCGGATTCGCTTGCCACATGCTTAGACTAGGCGTGGAAGCATTCCAAAACTGACTGGCTGCGAGAGGCCACTTGATAGATTGGTTCCAAACTGAGGTGGGATTCCAATTTGCGTGGCATTTTGAGGTAACCCCAACCATGAGAAGACATTCCGCACCGACCCTTTGCCCCCGCTGAGGCAGCCCGTGCCGATCGGTCACGTTAGGCTGCACGGGTCCGGTAGTACGTATTTGGGGTTCTCTTTGTCCCCTTGAGGCAGTCATGAAGGAATCTTGTGAGGCTTGTGCGGTGCAGGGGATTGGACATCTCTGAACTGGGTTCTTTGTCAAGGCATTTCAAATGATGTAAGCGAGAAGCTCCTGAATGGATCTGCCCACCCGAGGCTAGCTGAGACGCATACCAAACCTAAGCTGCGACATACCGAGCTGATCCCCCACCGCTTTGAGGCATACCATACTGGCCCAAACTCGGATCGAAGTCAATTTGTTTCCCCAAACGGCAGTCCCGGAGCGACTTGTGAATGTATATCGGGGACCAGAGGCTGAAAGGATGGGCTGACTTGGCGAGTTGAGAAGAGTGTGAGGAAGGTGGTGTGTACCCGTCATCGGCTAAGATAGGGATAAGGATCCTCTTCCCTCTGTCTACCGTGAAAGTTCCCCAAAATTCCTTGACACCTTCCAGGGAATGAACATCGAAACCTCATTCTGATCGGCACAAGGAGTCTCCGTGGACTCAGATTCCAATATTAGCCATAGGAAATATGATGAATCTCGAGGTCTTGGTTAAAATTCCGTCCTCATCACTTGGACATCAAATCTCACTTTGCTTGGCGAGGCCTTGGTCTTGATTTTGAAGAAGTGACTTGGTAGAGCCTCGACTTCATGACTTGTGAATCTTGTAGTGGAAGTGAGGAACCAACGTGGACCGGCATCGCAACCGAATAGAAGCCCAGTCTCTGAGGAAATGACTTGACCCAAGCTCTCCCTTAAAGAGTGACGTCGCGGCTGTTCAAATTGAATTGTCAATGTAGCAAAAGAGGCAACCCATCCTTCTATATTTACTTCATTATTTCCTTTAGTCAATTAGTCAACCTTGAGGAAGAAAATGTAAAAGAAAGACAATTTAGGAATGTATACCTGCAGGGCATATTTTCGAAAAGTGGGGGATGAACTCCCGATTTGTATTATTTGATGGCCTCATTTGACGAAGGCACAAAAGAACTCGCTTTGGGTTTGACTCTTTTGAGAGAGCATAAGTTTAGAAAGGTTTGTAAAGAAAGTGTATGGAAGCCCCCGTTGATACGTAAAAATTAGTGTTTAGCTCTATTTTTCCTATAATGTAGAAAAACAAGACTTGTCGAGACATCGAAAATATGTTTTATTCAAAATGATCACAAGATTGCTTAAAACCCTTTATTAATGTTCGGTGTTTATTCAACCCCTAATTTCGTATATGAACAAACATTTTGATTAATCACGAGGGAGAAAGTCAAAGAAATCATTACCAAGAGTCGAAGTTGGCGAATGGTGAAGAGGGATCGTGTATAGGAGAGGCTATTGGTGAGGCCGGATTTTACGGGATTTGGATGTGTTTATGACCGGGACCATTTAGGTTTGCGTCTACGTTCCCCCTCATTGTGAGGAAGCTCGGAGCTACGCCGTAGTTCGGGTTTGAACTGTGTTTGGCTTTAGAAAAGGGGTATGAACATTTATGTGGTACTTTTGGTGGAAAGGCTCGGATAGGAAGTTTGGATGATAAGGTGCGGGCCTTGAGGTGTATTCCTTGACAAGTCATTTTGAGCGATTCCGTTGCTTCTTGATCGTCGTTCCTTTATCGGGGGAGAAAAGATTTTGAATGCAGCTTAAGGGCTTATGATATGTTTTTGCCGTTGCTTTAACTTGCTCCTTTCGTTGTCGACAACTTCCGTTCTTCGGGCTTTAATTTTTGCCCATATGTCAGGCACCTTCTGATCGGCGGTGCTTCAGGTCGCCTTGGCCTCATTTTTTTTGAAGCTTTTGTTTTTTTTTTGAAGCTTTTTTTTTTTGAAGCTTTTGTTTTTTTTTTTGAAGCTTTTGTTTTTTTTTTGAAGCTTTTGTTTTTTTTCTCAAGCTTTTTTTTTTGAAGCTTTTTGTTTTTTTTTTTGAAGCTTTTGTTTTTTTCTTTGAAGCTTTTTTGTTTTTTTTTTTGAGCATCTTGAGGACTACGAAGGCAAGCTTCTACTTGAACTTTCTTGATGCATGGGGGCCGGGAGGCAAGCCCCTGTTTTTTTTTCAGATATGGGGTCGATCTCCCGATGTTGAGTGACCTTTATTTGTGTCCCCTTGATGTTGCCGCCTTCGTCGACTTGAGTGAGTGATGACCTGGGGACATGTTTTGGAAAATGTATGTGGCTTGATGGAGGCCTTTGTGAGGTGAGGAAAGTGTATGGGGAGGGCATTGCAGTCTGACTTTCTCGCACCAATTAATTAAAATCTTAATCATTTCGAGAGATTATTTGTTGAGCTAATGCGAGTGATCATTTAAAATAAAACCATTTCCTTAAATGTAATGTAGGTGTGCAAATAATTTCTCAGAGTCTAGCGAGAAAAGAAAAAGACTCTTTTATAGAAAATTTAAGATTAACTACAATGTCCAAGGAGGGACTTGATTGAACGAAGAAAGTACTGAGAACCTTCGAAGGTTGACTAAAAGACTGTTTTAATATTAAAGGATGGGTAGCCCCTAGTCTAAAGTGCTACTCTTTGTTGTTGGATCTGCCAAGGGGACGCTTGAGCTTTCCATCTTCTCTGTTAACTTCTGATTCCATTACTGCAGACCGAGGCAGTGATCAGTTACGTGCCCATGATACTGGTGGGAGGGGAGGAATTTGAGGCCATGGAGCAGCTGGGGCAAGCACAAGTTGTCCAAAGAAACGGGTCGGAAAAGTCACGGGGACGAACTTTGTCGCCTGAGCATATTGATGGAAATGTGGAAGTGAACCTTGAGAGGGACCTTGAGGGGTATTGGAGGCTTTGTTTGAGGAGGACTCAGCGATGTGCTGGTTATTTTGAGTGGAAAGGGGTGATACTAGCTGATCGTGTCTTCGGGCCTTTCTCAAGCTTGGAACTGGCATTAGAGCAAGAATTGTGCTCTGGGGCAGGTTGTCGCTGATCGGATTCTCTCACTTCGGGCACTTGAATTTTGCGCGGCAGAATCATTTCTTTGCCTGGTTCGACATCTTGGGCCAAAGGAGTGCTGGTACTTATCGTGAGATCAAGCCTCTCCTGCATTTGTTTCATTTGCTCTATCAATACTGCCACATGGGGGTCTAGAATTGGAATATTCCAGTTACTTGGAACTCGCAACAAATACTCTTATCAATAGAAGGAAAGACACTTGGAGACTGGTGAACTTGACGGGTGAATTCACGAAGTCCGGTAGCATGGCAATCGGAAAACTTGAAGCATCCTGAGTTTCTTTCGCAACTCATGATTGC